>PVJC01018313.1:7329-31583 GCA_004026665.1 Murina feae | reverse complement strand
AGTCTCAGGTGGAGCCATCTCGGCAGGAGCAAGTCCCAGGGGGTGTCAGTCCCAGGTCCGCCCGTGCCAGTGGGAGTCAGTCCTGGGTCATATAAGTGGAAACTGTAAGAAATAGAAACAAAGCAGACCTATCCCTCCACATGGGGAGATATTGGCAGAAGAATAGCAGGGAGTCAGAATTCCCACCATCTCATAACAATAATGAATACCCCTCCCCCTCGCCCAACACACACACCTATAAACCTTGGGCCAAGTGGGGAACCTGGACTTCTCCTCTCTTCTTGAAATAATGAGATGACATCTCACCTTTCCCTTGCCAGAGCAGTATCAAAGCAAAGCCAGATAACACAGGGTTGAAAAAGATCCACAATTTCATAATGCTCAAAATGTCTAGGTTCCAATGATCAAATTATTCATACAAAGAAGCAGAAAGATCTAAAACTGAATAAAAAAGATAATAGATACTAACACCGAGATAGTAGAGATGACAGAGTTATTTGATAATAGGTTTAAAGCAGCCATCAAAACAATCTTTACATTAGTGATTTTTGAACATCCTTAAATCACTGAAAGTTGCTTAAATGGCAAAAAAAGTTATGGCAAGAAAATAGAAAGTCTCAGCAAAAAAGAAAAGATGAAGCTATAAAGAAGAATCAAATGAAAATTATACTACAGAAGAATATAATAACTGAAATAACTCAGTGAATAGGCTCAAAGAAGAATGGAAGAAACACTCAGGAAACTAGAAAATATAACAATAAAACTATCCAATGAGAATAGGGAGAACATGGGCTTGAAAACAACAACAGAAAAAGATCAGAACCACAAGAACTGGTGGAGTCATAACAATTACAAAAATAAATAAATAAAACTATAAAATTTGGAGTCCAGGAAGAAATTAATCATAGTCAAACTTCTGAAAAATAAAAACAAATCTTGAAAGTTCTGAATGAAAAATAACACTTTATCTATAAGGAAAAATTAATTCTCATGACAATAGGTTTTCCATTAGAAATCATAAAGTCTAAAAATAAAAGAACTGTCAACAGAATCCTATTTCCAATGAAAATATCCTTTAGCAATATGAGGAAAATCAAGATACCTCAAGAAAGAGAAAACACAAATGTAAAAATTGATATGTAAAAATGTAAAGAATTGATAAAGAATAATATCCAAATCTCAAAATATATATGACATACATTCAATATCATCTCCCCAGGTAAACTCAAGTTAATTCCTCTAATACTTATTTACCAGGGTAGTAAAATTAAATAGGTTTATAATATTAACTAGAAGCCCAGTGCACAAAAATTTTTGCACTTGAGGGGTCCCTCAGCCCAGCCTGTGCCCTCTCGCAGTCTGGGACCCCTCGGGGGATGTCCATCTGCTGGCTTAGGCCCGCTCCCCGGGTGATCAGGCCTAAGCTGGCAGTCAGATATCCCTCGGGCAGCCCAGGAGCCCTCGGGGGATGTCCACTTGCCAGCAGGAAGCAGGCCTAAGCTGCAATTGGACATCCTTATTGCTGCTGAGGTGAGAGAGACTCCCGCCACCATCACTGTGTTGGCAGCTGGAAGCCTGGCTTGTGGCCAAGCAGAGCTCCCCGTGTGGGAGTGCACTGACCACTAGGGGTCAGCTCCTGCATTGAGTGTCTGCCCCCTAGTGGTCAGTGTGTGTCATAGTGACCAGTCATTCCCAGTTCTGCTGTTAGGGTCAATTTGCACATTACCCTTTTGTTATATAGATATTACATAGGTTGGCTCGTATCTGCAGGATCTGGAACTCTCATTCACTGCAGGTGGTTGTATAACTTGGATAAAAGGATGAAAAACTGTTCTACTAAAACTAAACATATGCCTACAACGTGAGTTATTCAATTTACTGCTTTATATATCCAAAAGACATGAGCATATAGGTCCTCAAAATCATATGTGAAAGGATGTTTAGCATACCTTTATTCATAATATTTTAAAATTAGAAACAACTTAGAAATCTGCCTATTGGAAAATGGAACAATGGTAGTAAATTCAAATAATAGAATACTACACACCTACAAAAAAGAATAAAATCCTGATATGAAGAACAATATGGGTTAATTTCATAGATACTTTGTTGAGCAATAGAAGTGAGACACAAATAAGAATACATCTTATAAATCCACTGATATGAATTTCATGAACTGATGGTACTATCAATGATTATAAGGGTCAGAAAATTAAGAAATTCTGAGGGTAGTAGTCAGGAAGGAGGATGAAAGAAACTTCCAAAATATTGAAAAAGATTCTACATCTTATACTGGGTGTTACATATGTAAACAAGTTTCATATGTAAACAAATGTTACATATGAAACATTTACGTTTCATGCACAGGTGGAGTTAAATATAAATGTTTTCTAGCACTGCAAGTCCCTTATTATTTGAGCTTGGGTTCCTCAACTTTCAGAGTCCATGCTAATCTCCATTATGTCATATTACCATCTGAAGATAAATAGTGACATCAAGATCTAATTCTACAGCTCAGTAACCCTGAAAAATGAAAGAGGATTTATCCTTATTCAAAACTCTGAAGAAATCATACTAACAATTCAATATAATTCACAATATTCTGTATAAAATATCACAAATGGAGTACCATTTATGATTCAATAATTGGAATTTAAGAGGAAGTAAAAGAGTAGGTCTTTTGTTATTCTCATAGTTTGTGGATTCAGTAGTAATACTTTAAACTATTTGAAAAGTAGGTTTTTACTTTTTCTACAAATATTTAAATTGTTTGGGTAATACCAAAATACTGTAAATTTTTAGCCTAACTATACTTTATATTTTTATTGTTAATTTTAGAGAGGAAGGGAGAGGGACAGGAAGATAGAAACATCAATGGTGAGAGAGAATCATTGATCGGCTTCCTCCTGCATACCCCACCCTGAGGATCTCGCCTGCAACTCAGGCATGTGCCCTTGCCAGGAACTTCTTGGTTCATAGGTTGATGCTCAACCACTTAGAAACACCAACCAGGCAGCCTACACATACTTTAAAAAGTGACTGTCATATATTGGGAAATGAGACATTAAAGTAATATGTAATCCTATATAATAAAATGCTAATATGCAAATAGACCAAGCAGCAGAATGACCAATCGCTATGACATGCAGTGACCACCAGGGGACAGATGCTCAATGCAGGAGCTGCCCCTGGTGGTCAGTGCACTCCCACAGGGGGAATGCCACTCAGCCAGAAGCCCTGAGCCGGGCTCACTGCTGGCAAGTGCAGGAGCCTCTCCCATGGGGAGCAGACCTAAGCCATCCATTGGACATCCACTGAGGGCTCCTGGACTGCAAGAGGGCACAGGCCCGGCTGAGAACACCCCCTCCGAGTGCACAAATTTTGTGCACCGGGCCTCTAGTTAGATATATGAATAAACAGTCAGACATTTCTCTAGCAGCCTGGGAGCCCTTGGGGGATGTCCACCTGGCCAGCAGGGAGCAGGCCTAAGCTGCAGTTGGACATCCTTAGTGCTGCTGAGGCGGTGGGAGGGCCTCCCACCACCACTGCTGTACTGGCAGCCATCAGCCTGGCTTGTGGCTCTGCAGAGCTCCCCCTGTGGGTGTGCACTGACCATCAGGGGCAGCTCCTGTATTGAACGTCTGCCCCCTGGTGGTCAGTCATTCCCAGTGGTTCTGCTGTTAGGGTCAATTTACATATTACCCTTTCATTATATAGGATAGAGGCCTGGTGCATGGGTAGGGGGTGGCTGGTTTGCCCTGAAGGGTGTCCTGGATCAGGGTGGGGGTCCCACTGGGGTTCCTGGCCAGCCTGTGTGAGGGGCTGAGGGCTGTTTTCAGACTAGACATATCCCCTTCAGGGTAGGGGTCCCTGTTGGGGTGCCTGGCCAGCCTGGCTGAGGGCCATTTTCAGGCTGGACACATCCCCTTCAGGGAGGAGGGGCCTGCTGGGGTGTCCTGCCAGCCTGGGTGAGTGGCTGATGGCTATTTGCAGGCTGGCCACAGCCCCTTCAGGATGGGGGTCCCTGCTGGGGTGGTTGGCCAGTGTGGGTGAGAGGCTGATGGCTGTTTGCAGGCTGGCCAAGCCCCCTAGCAGGAACCCTCACCCCACGAGGGTGGCGCCAGCCTGGGTGAGGGCCTGATGGCTTTTTGCAGACTGGCCACAGCCTCCAGCCACCCAAGCTCCCGGCAAGGCTGGCTGGAAGCAGGTATCTGGGGTTTATTTATCTTCTATAATTGAAAGTTTGTTGCCTTGAGTGGAGGCCACAGCCTGCCTAGGCAGGCAGCTTCCTCCATTGCCAGGGCAACAAAGGCTCCTGCTTGCTCTAGCTCTATGGCTGCTGGCCACCATTTTGGTTGGGTTACTTTGCATATAGTCACCTTGATTGGCTGGAGGGCATGGCTTGGGATGTAGCGGAGTGACACAATTAGCATATTACTCTTTTATTAGATTAGATGGTACAAAATTTCCCCAAATTTGTATGGAACCACAAAATATACTGAGTAGCTAAAGCAATCCTGATGAAAATAAAAACAAAGGTGAACACGGTATCATACTCCTTGACTTCAGACAATGCTACGGAGCTGCTTAATCCAAACAGTATGATATTGGCAGAAAAAAACAGACACATAGACCAATGAAACAGTATTGAGAGCTCTAAAATAAACTGACACATATATGGGCAACTAATTTTCATCAAAGAAGCTAAAAATATACAATGTAGAAAGGAACATCTTCAATAAATGGTTCCGGGAAAACTGGAAAGCCACATGTGAAGGAATGAAAACTGACACCATACAGAAATGTAACTAAAAATAAAGTCTAGGAAATCAGACCTCAAACAATAAAATACTTAGAAGGAAAACTAAACACTAAACTTATGGATCTTGGTCTAATAGGGATTTTTGTGAAGTTGTCTCCAAAGGCAAGGAAATTAAAAGCAAAAATAAATAAATGTATACATTAAACTAAAATGCTTCTGCACAGCTAAAAAAAAAACCCATCAACAAAACAACAACAACAACAAAACAACAACATCAACTAAAAACAGCCAACCAATTTGGAGAAAATGTATATGCAAACAGTACCTCCGATAAGTGGATATATAAAGAACTCATACATCTCAACAACAACAAAAAATCTGATTAAAAATGTTTAGAGCTCTTCCATTAAAGACCTACAGTTGGCCAACAGATATATGAAAAGATGCTCAACATAAGGGACATGCAAATCAAAACCAAAATGAAATACAACCTCACACCTATTAGAAATGATAAGTGTTAGAGAGGGTGTAGATAAAAGGGATCTCTCACACACTTCCAGTATGAATGTACATTGGTTCCGCCACTATGGAAAACAGTATGGAGGTTTCTGAAAAAATTAAGAAGTCCTTCTTCTGGGCATCTACCCCAAAAATTTGAAAACACTAATTCACAAAGATATTTGCACCTATATGTTCATTTCAACATTCACAATAGCCAAAACATGAAAACAGCCCAAATATCCTTCTGATTATTGCATTAAGAAGACGTGGTACATATTATACAGTGGAATACATCTCAGCCATCAAGATGAAATATTGCCTTTTGTGACAACATGGATGGATCTTGAGAGTGTTAGGCTAAGCAAAATTTATCTGATAGAAAAGTATAAGAACAGTATGATTTCACTCATATATGAGACTTAAAACAATAAAGCAACAAAAACCAAACTCAAAGATACAACAGAATGGTGATTACCAGAGGGAAAGGCTAATAGGGATAGAGGAGGAAAAATATAAAAGGGTTCAGATATATGGTGACAGAAGACTAGGCTTTAGCTCACAGATGTTGTATTATAAAGTTACCTATCTGAAATTTATGTAATGTTATTTACCAATTTTACCCCAATAAATTTAATTTAAAAAACAGACATATAGTATAGCTATACAAAAATATTTTCTTTATATCTTTATTCTATAAGTTTTATATTTACTTTTTTGATAAAAAGACAAACACACACATTAACATGGGCTGACATGGGATCAGAGTCATCAGTATCACTGTCTTCTACTTCCACATCTTATCTCACTGGAAGTTCTTCAGGGACAGTAACACATATGGAACTGTCATCTTCTATGCTAATGGTGCCTTCTGGAACACCTCCTGATGGAACTCCCTGAGGCTCATTTAGAAGAGGTGTCACTGTCAGAAATATATCCATGGTGGTTTGCTTGATTTATTTCTTTTTTCATCATACATTTACTTGTAAGCAGATAATGCACCATGAACATTCCTCTTTTAATGAAAACCTTTCATAATCGGGTTCCATGTTTTCAAACTTTGTAAGGAGCATGTTGCCAAACCCTTCATTGTAAATTTTCTTGGGGGGTCCTTCTATTCCTTCTCTGGTTTCCTTTTCTCTTGTCTCTTCTTCAGCTCTGCATTCCTGTTCCTATTCCTACAACTCCTCATTGGCACCTCTAGGAGTTCTTCAATGCTATAATCCACAGACTAGGTTAAAGTTTATCATCTCTGTCACAGCTTTGTTGATTTTGCAGTCTTTGCTGTATTGTGTTATGATGTCTTAAGGCAATAGGAATTTTTCCACTCAAGTATTATGTTACAGGACCATTGTCATATGTGCTGTCCATCGTTGACTGAAATGTTATGCAGTGCGTTTCTAATTGATTTGCAAATGTTAAACCAGCCGTGCATGCCTAAAATGAAATCCACTTGACCATGTTGTGTAATTATTTTTATGCATTATTAGATTCAATTTGGTGAGAATTTTAAAAACCTATTTCAGAGAGATAGAGGTTAATAGTTTTGCTGTTGTGTAATGTCTTTGTCTTGTTTTGCTACTAGTGTGATGCTGGTCTCATAGAATGAGTTAGGAAATGTTCCCATTATCTCTTTTTCTGGAAGAGATGAATGATTTTTACAAATTATCTAAGTACTTTGTCCAGTATTGTTCTTGTTTTGCTTTGCTAATCAAATCTGTCTTTACTGCTTTTGTCCTTTATGTTCTTTCTCTCCTGATCCTTTTGGGATGATATAGTTTAAAAAACTAAATTCTTTACTCCTTTGCATATCTGTTTGGTCCTTTTTGGCAGCAGTAGTTACATATCCCATAATTATCAGAAATTAATGTTTTTTTTTTCAGGTGTATAATTTTTAAATCTTTATTGTTGAGATTATTATAGATATCCCTGCTGTTCCTCCCCGCCCCCCACTGTCCCTCTCCACCTGGTTCTTGCCCAACCCTGGCCTTTGCCACCCTATTTTCTCTGTCCATATGGAATGCATATATGCGTATATTTCCATGCCTCCTATTCTATTTTATTAACTAGTTTATTCTGTTCATTAAATTTCTTATTCATTTATTTTTATTTTTAGGTTCAGTTGTTGATAGTGTGTATTTGTTGCCATTTTCTTGTTCATATTTTTTATCTTTTTCTTTTTCTTCTTCCATTTCTTAAAGAATACTCTTCCATTTCATATAATACTACTTTGGTGCTGATGAACTCCTTTAACTTTTTCTTCTCTGTGAAGCTCTTTATCTGACCTTCAATTCTAAATGATAGCTTTACTAGGTAGAATAATCTTGGTTGTAGGTCCTTGCTATTCATGACTTTAAATATTTTTTTGCCACTCCCTCTGGCCTGCATAATTTCTGTTGAGAAATAAGCTGGCAGTCATATGAGCATTCCTTTTAGGTCACTAACTGCTTTTCTCTTGCTGCTTTATAAGATTCTCTCTTTGTCTTTAACCCTTGACATTTTAATTATGATGTGTCTTGGTGTGGTCCTCTTTGGGTTCCTCTTGTTTGGGACCCTTTGTGCTTCCTGGACATGTAAGTCTATTTCTTTAACCAGGTACGGGAAGTTTTCTGTCATTATTTCTTCAAATAGGGTTTCAGTATCTTGCTCTCTCTCTTCTTCTGGCACCCCCTTATTGTGAATGTTGGTAAGCTTGAAGTTGTCCCAGAGGCTCCTTACACTATCTTCATATTTTTGGATTCTCTTTTCTTTTTGCTCTTCTGGTTGGGTGTTTTTTGCTTCCTCAGAATCCTCTACTGTTGTATCCCTGTATATTATTATTTATTTCATTCAGTGTATGCTTAGTTTTTCACTGGTCCTTTTCCATTTTTTGGAGGTTTCTAGAAGATTCTTGAGTAACCTAATAACTATGGTTTTAAATTCTATATCCAGTAGTTTGCTTTCTTCTATTTCTTTCATTCGTGACATGTTTCTTTGTTTCCACATTTATGCTGCTTCCCTGTGTTTGTTTCTCTGTATTGAGTAGAGCTGCTATGTCCCCTTGAGTTGGTAGAGTGGCCTTGTGAAGTAGGTGTTCTATAGGGCTCAATGGCTGAGCCTCCTAAGTCACCTGAGGTGGGAGGTCTAGGTATACCCTTTTGTGGACTGTGAGCACAATCTTGTTATAGTTGAGACTTGACTGCTGTTGGTGTTACTTGGAGGAATTGACCTCCAGGCCAATTGGCTGTGAGGACCAACTGCGACTACAGTGGGAGAGCTACTGTGCAGGAGACATACCTATGGAGCAGGACTTGCTTCAGTGGGTCCATGGTGCTCACTAAGTCTGCCCCTTGAGTGTGTCATTTATGGATGTGTAAAGTTGTAACCTGGTATGGTCTGACACTGACAACTGGGTACACTGGCTCTTGAGTCTTCAAGGAGGTGCAAAGTCAGCCACTGCCTGGGGCCACCAAGCAAGAGCTACAGAGAGATCTTCAGACTCCTCCCCTTTGTATAAGGTTTGGAAGTGCCCAAATGAGGCCCAGCTTAAAGCAAGGCATTCTGGTGCTGGTGCTGGATCTTGGGGCTTTTACTGATAGGTTTGGGTCTTCTAGAACCAGCTGCAGCTTGCTGGAGATATTTTACCCTGAGCAAGGACAGGCCATTCATATGCCAAAGCCACTGTCCATAGCTTGGGTGGCATTGTAAATTGGATGAGGCAGGATCTTAGGGAATCACCAGGGTGGACCAAACAGAAATGGCTGCCAGTCAGCCCTGCAACCCAGGAGGTCCCAGTATAGGTACAATGATCCCTGTGAGCACCTTCGTCTGAGAGAAATCCACCCCTGAGTTCCTGCCCCATGCCAAACAATTTAGTTCTTCCTCATATGTGTCTGTGTTCCCCATAGCCTCTCCCTGGCACTGGAACTCAGAGGAAGCAGGACCTTGTAAGTTCATTTCATTGTATTCGCCTTTTAAGAGGAACAGCTGGGTCTCCAGAAGCCCCAATCTGCACTGGTTTTTACATCGCATAGTTCTTACTGCCTACGGGACTTCTTTTCCCAGCTCTGGGACCCTCAGCTGGGGGTTTGGTTTGAGGCTGCGATCCCATCTCCTTTGTGTGACTGCCACAGAGACAAACCTCTCCCAATTCAAAAAGCTGCACACGTGGGTGCCAGACCAGGCTGTTCTGTGCCTCTACATCTCCTACCAGTCTCAGTGTGCTTTCTTCACTTCTTTAGTTGTAATACTTCCTTTCAGCTTTCCAGCGGTTTTGAGTGATGCTTATTCTGTATTTTAGTTGTAATTTTGATGTGGTTTTGGGAGGCAGCGAGTACAGACGTTTATCTATGCCACCATCTTTCTCAATCCAGATTAATTGTTGAGAAATTTAGCTATTAAAAGATCTGGAAGAATTACATCTCTCACATGAAATAAACAATTTTTTTAATGACTAGGAAGGAAAAGTCTTTTAAACCTGGAAAAGACCCTCAAGTAAACTGACCATATTGACCATCACTTTTTTGTGTAGATACAGCATACCTTTGGCTGTCCTTTATGATAATTTTACTTTTTCCTTAATGCCTTTCTTCAATCAGTGTCCCATTTTTGTGTTAAAATTACATGAATTTAATTTTTATATGGTATACCAGTCCCTTAAACTTCCAGAGGTTTGTAGATTATATATGTGGTTTAACCGTTTGATCTAGGAAAGAAAAATGTTTTGTGATAAGAGGTCCCTTTATTTCTCTTATGTATAAATTAATGGGTATATTGCAGTTATATCTGAAATATCCTTTTGTCACATGATTATAATCTAGTAAAAATAGCCTTTTTCTCAACACTTAGAAAGCAACAGGTGGAGGAGAGTTCATATTGAGTTCATTTTGATTGAAATACTCTATCTTCTGACCTCACTTTTAGCCTTCTCCAGCCTATAGAGAGCCAGGTTTGCTGTGACCTGAGACATTGGCTTTATATTGTGAAATTTGTTTTTAATATACATGCTGTAAAATGAACTTTTTTTGGTACATAGTTCTATGATTTATAACACATGTATATATTTATGCAATTACTAGGGGCCCAGTGCATGAATTCATGCACCTTGAAAGGAACTGTGGGCTGTGAGCCTGCATTTGGCACAGCGGTGGGTCTTGGCCTATCCTCCACACCCCCGCCTGGCCCCTCGCACTGCAGCCCCTAGTCCACTGTATGCTGGCAGCCCCACTCCTGCTGCCCCTGCTCCCACCCACTGACAGCACCAGCCCTGCTCACACCCTCTTACAGCGTGGAGCAATTGGGGCCAGCACCAGCAGCAGGTGCAAGCAGGGCTGGCATTTTCAGTGAGTGCGAGTGGCAGCTGCTGCCCCAATCACCCCTCAGGAGCAGAGGGAATTAGAGAAGCCCTCAGGGGCAATTGGGGCTGGCAGCCGCTGCTTGTACCCACTGGTGGTGCTGAGCGATCGGGGCCAGCTCCAGGTACTAGCAGTGGGTGCGAGCAGGGCTGGCACCTGCAGCAGGTGCAAACACTGGGCAGGACAGTGGCACGCAAGAGCAAAGAATTACCAGTAACCACCAGAGTCTCACCCCAATGACAGCAACTGGCACCCCACCTTGGTCTGGCACCCCCGCTCACCTGCTCCACCATCTCGCCACAGCTGATGCCCACCATTTTCCACACTCTGCTGCCTGCTGCTGCTGCCTGCCATGTTCACATGCCCCCTGGTGGTCAGCGCATGGCATAGCAAGCAGTTTGGTTTTTCTACCATTTGGTCTATTTCCATATTAGCCTTTTATTATATAGGTTTACCACTGTCAGGATATGAAAATGTGCCATCACCCCAAATGTGTACTTTGTGTAACCCATTTGTAGACATACACTCTCTAGACTCCTAGTTACTGGATGCCATTAATTTTTCTTCTGTCACTATAGTTTTGTCATTTTGAGAATACCATATAAATCAGCAGTCACCAACCTTTTGGACCACCAGTTGGCGACCGCTGATATAAATAGACTCATATAGTATATTTACCTTTTGATCTGGCTTCTGTCACTCAACATAATGTTTTTGTTGTTCATCCTAATCATTGAATACTAGAGGCCCGATGCACAAAATTCATGCAAGAGTAGGCCTTCCTTCCCTTGACTGCTGGTAACAGCTTCCCTCTGGCACCTGGGACCTGGGCTTCTCTCCAGCCGCCAGCTTCATCTGGAAGGTCATCCAGTCTAATTAGCATATTGTACTTTTATTATTATAGATATTATTAGTTATTTTTTATTGCCTAGTAGTATGCCATATTATGGATATACTAGAGTTTGTTTATGCATTCACCCATTGGTGAATATTTCGTTTCTTTCCACCCTTTGGCAATTATAACTAGAGTTGCTATAAACACTCAGGTACACATTATTTTGTGAACCTGAATTTTCATTTCCCTGTGATAAATACCTAGAACAGATTGCAGGGTAAATGTATTTTTAACTGGGAAACTGCTAAACTCTCTTCCCAAATCACTGTTTTTGTCTTCCCACCAGCAATATATGAAAGTTTCAGTTGCTTCACGTCTGTGCCAATATTTGGTATTGTCAGGTATATAGTACTACCTATGGTTTCAATATGTATTTTCCTAATGTTAATGATGTTGAATATCTTGGCATGTGTTTAGTTGTCATCCATATATTCACTTTGAAGTATCTGTTCAAGTGTTTTGTCCGTGTTTTAGTTGGGCTGTTGTTTTTCCCATTGAATTTTGTGAGTTATTTATGTACAGCTTCCCTCACTATCCCAAAGTAGAGCATTCCTATGAAACTTTTGTAAGTCAAAATGGCATAAAGCAAAGATATCCTCTGCTGTCCAAAAGTTCTCATTATGCCACTTGGTTTTATGAAAGATCTACATTAGTACTGTAACAACTTTTTTCATAAAACTGAAAATCCTCAGGATTTTTTTCATTTGGTGAAAACAGGTACTAATATAGGTCTTTCATAAAAGCAAGGTGGCATAATACAGACATTCAGAAAGTAGAGAATACCTGTCCTTATTTCCTCCAAGTATATAGCTTTTTAAAATTCCCTTCATAGTGTCTTATAGGACAGAAGTTTTTTATTTTGATAGGTTGTGGTTTATCATATTTTTATTTTATGGATTATGCTTTGATTGTTTTGTCTGAGAATTGTTTCCCTAACTGAAGGCCATTAAGATCTGTGTTTTCTAAAAGTTCTATTTTTACCTTTTACATTTAGATCTGTGATTCTTTTTAAGTTAATTCTTGTATCCAGCTTATATGAAGGTTTGTTGTTTTTTCCAGTTGTTTCTATCCTCTCCCCCATTAAATTTCCTTTTTTACTTATTGCTGCTATAACAACTTATCACAAACTTAATAGTTTAAAATAACACAAGTTTATTATATCACATATCTGAAGGTCATAAGTATAAAATCAGGTCTCACTGGATCAAAATAATGGCATTTGGCAGGACTTTGCTCCCTCCAAAGGCTCTTGGGGCAGTTCTGTTTATTTGCCTTCTCTAGCTCCCAGAGATCACCTGCATTCCTTGACTTGTGGCCCCTTCCTCCATATTACAGCCAGCAGCATCTTTTTCAGTCTTTCCTTTGTCCTCTCCATTTTGCCATGAAGCCCATCCATTCAGGATTCTTTTTAAATTTCAGTTCCTAATTTTTTATTTGTATTTTGTTTATGTTTTTTATTTATTTGCTGAGACATTCTATTTTTTGTTGTTTCAAGCATGCTCATAAATTATCCTTGAAGCACTTTTATAGTGGCTACTCTGAAATCCTTGTGAGATAGTTCTGACATTTGTGTTTGTTTATTGTTTTCTCATTCAAGTTGATATCTTAGTAGTCTTTGGTGTGATAAAAGATTTTTTATTGAAACTGTTTAATTTGGGTACTGTTATGAGACTATGGTTTTTATTTAAAGCTGTTTAGCAAGCCTCCTGTGACAATGTTCCAAATAGGAATGGGCTGCTGTCCCATTACTGCAGGTAGAGACGAAAGTCCAGGTTCTCACCTCAGCCTCCATTGATTCCTAGGGAAAGGGGCTGCTTATGACTGCTAAGTGGTGTAAGAGTTCAGGTTCTTCAAATAGGATGAAAAAGACAAGCTATAAAGTGGAAGAAGTTATTTGCAAATCATATATTCAACAAACACCTATGTCTAGCATATACATAAAGAACTCTTGAAACTCAACAGTAAAACGAAACAGTCCATTTATAAAATATGAAAAAGACATGAACAAATATGTCACCAAAGAGGATAAATGATGGCAAATAAACACATGAAAAGATGTTCAACCTCCTTGCTATTAGGGAAACACAAATTAAAACTACAATGAGATATAATTCTATACCTATTAAAATGGTTTCAGATTTTTAAAAGTGATGATGCCAATTATGGATGAGGATGTGGCTGAACTGCATCATTCATACTTTACCGTGGGGATGTAAAATGGTACAGCCACTCTGAAACAGTATGGCATTTCCTTAAAAAGTCAATGTAGACTTACTATACTACTTAGCAGATGTACTCGAGCATTTATCCTAAAGATATGAAAACTTATGACCACATGTATGAAAATGTTCATAACACCACTATTTGTAATAGTGCCAAACTTGAAAAAACCAAAATGTTCTTCAGGGTGAATCCTTGAAAAATGTTGTTATACTAAAGGCTCAGTACATGAAATTCATGCACTAGTGGGAGGGGAAAAGGGTGTCCCTCAAGCATCCTGTGCCCTCTCACAGTCCAGGACCCCTCAGGGGATGTCCACCTGCCAGCTTAAGCCCAATCCCCCTGGCAGTTAGACATCCCTCTAGCAGTTTGGGGCTCTCGCAGTCCAGGACCCCTTGCTCCTTACTGCTGCCTGCAGCAGAGGTAGGAGAGGCTCCTGCCGTGGCCGCTGCACTCGTCAGCCATGAGCCTGGCTTCTGGATGAGTGGTACTCCCCCTGGTGATCAGTGCTCATCATAGCGACCTGTCATTCACTATTCAGTCGATTTGCATATTAGGGTTTTATTATATAGGACTAGAGGCCCAATGCATGAATACTGGGCAGGGGGTCCTTCAGCCCAGCCTGCCCCCTCTTACAGTCCAGGAGCCCTCAGGGGATGTCCCTCTGTGGGAGGCAACCAGGCTGATCAGGGGAAGGTGCCACCCCCAACACCCCACTGCTGCTGCCACTGCTGGCCGTGGCAGCTGCAAAGCCTGAGCCCCGGGCCTTGCAGCCACTAGGGCTCACTGCTGCCTGAGCCCACAGCTGCCTGAGCTCCGGGCCTTGCAGCCACCAGAGCTCACAGGCACCGGGGCTTTGTCTGGATAGACGTCCATCTTAATTAGCATATTACCCTTTTAATAGTATAGATGATAAGTTCTTGATACATGCATCATCCTCAGTGAATGTCAAGAACATTATGCTGAGTTGAAAGCCAATCTCAAAAGGTTATACACTATTATGATTTCATGTATATAATATTCTCAAAATCACTAAACTATAGAGATTATGAACAGATTGGTGATTCCCAGAGGACAGGGACTGGATGAGGCAAAGTGAAATGGGAATGAACATAAAAGAAGTAGTACAAGGGAGTTCTTTTGTGGTGATGGGATAGTTCTGCATCTTGATTGTGTACATAGATCTGAACCTAAGATAACATTGCATAGAACCATATACATGATTCAAATCACACACACATACATGAATACACATTTTAAAATGGGAAAACTGAGTTCTATAGTCTAGTTAACAGCACAACATAGTAAGGCTGTGAGTAATAAGAATTGTCTGCTAGCTGTAATTATCACTCACTTTATTTCTCCCTCAAGTATATTGAAATGCAAGTGAGGGGATCTGGCTATATTATATGGAAAACCTGAATCTGCTCAAATTATCCAAATTACTTATACCACATTTTACAACTGTAGCTGTTTTTGGGTACAAAAGTAGTAAAATATGGTCTCTACCTTATGTGCTGCTAATATAGCTATGGTATAATAGAATTTCAAGTCAGATCTGGATTTTAATCCCAGTTCTGCTGCTTACCAGACCTGCATTTTCTCAATTGTAGGCATAATACCCATATCATAGAATTGTTTTCATTCAACTCTCATTCAATATTTGTGAAAGGTGCCTAGCACCATATCCAACTCACATAGCTGTTGTTCACAAAAGGTTTTTTTTTTGCTACAAAAAGTCACTGAGGTTGAGATGGTAGTATATTCATACACCTATAGACAAAGTGAATGATAAATATATACTAAAAATGATAAATATTGAGGTATAATCTATAAAAAAGAGGAGTTGGAAAACGGTAAGTGCCTAGTGGGCTGTGGTTGTCACAGAAGGCATCGTGATAGGAATAGGATTCAACGTAAGTTTTGAAGAATGGAGGGATATTAACCTGCTATTCTATTAAATTATATTTTGGAAGTTAGAAATCTTGAAAGCTTTAAGCAATTTATCCCATAGCGTTACATTCTTAAAAGTACCCCAAGATCTGATGTGTATTTTAATGATATTGCTTGGTTGCTAAGACACTTGTGTACCTTAGTTTGTAATATTGATTTACATAGCTCCTGACAGTTGTAGGTAAATTTAGGCTTGTTGATAAAAAATTCTTTATGTTTAACATCAATGAAAGATCCAAGATCTGAGTTTTCATTGTTTTTGTCAACCCTTATACAGTTGTTTTTACATGTTATTAATGTATATGAATTTAATTTCTTCAAATAAAACTTTGGCAGTCTAACAAACTTCATGTTTCTAAATGAAGGTTATTGTTTTTGATATTATAACTTTGTAGAGAAATGTGAGTGGTTGAATGTTTGCCTTTAATATATGAAAGCATTATATTCCTACTTTTCATATAATGTGGGGTATTCTTGTGGAGAAATAGTTTAGTTTTGAAAGTTAGTTATTTAGTGGTTTTATTTCATATGTGTTGGAGCAAAGGAATATTTATGGGGCAAATAGGTCTGTCACTGTTATTTGGTCTTCCAATGGTGAATCAACCACACATGATAGTAATTTATTTGCTTTTGAGATCATCTTTGCTATATAATTTCAGTTTTACCATTATTTTGGGAAATGAATAATTTTATATGCATGTATTAAATATCCTTTATATACAAAGCATTGTATTCAACATGGGTAGGGCAGAAAGAGAAATATGATACAGACCATCAAAGATGTAGTAGGAAAGAAAAACATACACAAATAACTATAAGGCAGTTTGCACAAGTACCATGAGCTCTGTAGGATATCAGATAATGGAGAGATCTTTTTTGAACGAATGATCAGGGATGATTTTATGAACAGGCAGGAGCAATTGGCTGATGCACATAGCTTGTAAATTAATGTTAACACGGCGGTCAGTGTGAGGTAGGAATCCTGAAATGACAGCACTTCTGAATACCAAAGATTTTATCTTTATAAACTGGGAAAATCATTCCAATACTTGAAATAGTTAGTATGGTTAATTTAAGGTAAACATTTATACTTTTATAAATAAATATTTTCATATGATGGGTAATTTGCTGCTTTTATGTTTTTAGGCCATGAATATTGTGGTTCCTTTCATGTTTAAATATGCTGTAGACAACCTCAACCAGATGTCAGGAAACATGCTGAACCTGAGTGATGCACCAAATACAGTTGCAACCATGGCAACGGCAGTTCTGATTGGCTGTATGTGTGATTCTTTGATCTGTCTATAGGTGTTAACTTCAAGAGGGTTTCATATTTGAGCAGATGACCTCTTCACTACAAACACAATTTAACATTTTTTATATTTATTGTTTTATGTGAGATTTTTTTTGATATGTGGTTTTAAAAATACTTTGTATCATATATTTTCCAAAAATTCTGTTAATAATAGTGTCATTCTCCAAGTTCTAGAAAACAGTAATATGAAATGAGACATTAAAATTATAGCAACCACTTCTAATAGGCTTATACTTTTAAAGAGTGAGGGAAGTTAGTTTCTTGATGTTTTTATTAGCTGTTAAATAGGTAATAGCTAAATAATGGTTAATTAATTGTTGCGCATTAATGCTTTATTAAATTATATTCAATAGTCATGACACAGAGAATATGGAAAGCAGAGAATATGATGCTTTGTGTCCCCATGCATTAGAAAGGATGTTTTATGAAACTTAGGAAACTTGAATAGAGCCATACTTTAGTCCAGGGTGGGAACTTTTTATCTGCCAAGGGCCATTTGGATATTTATAAAACAATTTACAAACCATACAAAATTATCAGCTTAAAAATTAGGCTGCTATATTTGGTCAAACGTTTAATTAACTCATCCTTAATGCCTTGGGAGGATCAGACCAAATGATTTTGTGTGCCTTACGTGATCCACAGGCCAGATATTCCCCATACCTGCTTTAGTCCATGAAGTTGATTTTTTCACTATCTCAGTTTCATCATTTGTTATTTGGGGGAATTTAATCAGATCAAAAATCTCAGCAGATACTGTGTATTTATCCACAATAAGGCCATATGAGCTATTGTGTACTAAAAATATCTAGTTGGAGAAAAATCTTTCAACACCTGGGGCATATAGGGGGAATAACATTGAAAGGGATCCATGGTGATGGAAAGATTGGTACTCACGAAATTAGATGCTTTTTAGATTTCTTTTAGTGTAAGTATTCAGTGATATATTCATTCATTATACAAATACTTTCTGGGCCTTAATAATTTTTACATTCCTATGATTCTAATGTTTCTATGCTCCATTTTTTCTTTTGACTGTATTGTTAGATGGTGTATCAAGAGCTGGAGCTGCCTTTTTTAATGAAGTTCGTAATGCAGTATTTGGCAAGGTAGCCCAAAATTCAATCCGAAGAATAGCCAAAAATGTCTTTCTCCATCTTCACAACCTGGATCTGGCTTTCCACCTCAGCAGACAGACAGGAGCTTTATCAAAGGCTATTGACAGAGGGACAAGGGGTATCAGTTTTGTTTTGAGTGCTTTAGTATTTAATCTTCTTCCCATCATGTTTGAGGTCACTCTTGTCAGTGGTATTTTGGTAAGTAAAACATTTTTCATAACAAGCTTTTAATTTTTCATTAGTAGCTATTTAATACTTGAAGTTATTGTGGTATTCTGTGTCCATGGTTTGAAAGCACAATACCGTGATGCTAGAGAATTATGCAGTATATTAAGTTATTTACTACAAGCTTCAAGGAATGGCCAAAATCTTTATCATGTTATTTTTTTATTTGATTTCAGAGAGGAAGGGAAAAGGAGAGAGAGATAGAAACATCAATTATGAGAGAGAATCGTTGATTGGCTGTCTCCTACATACCCCCTACTGGGGATTGAGCCCACAACTTGGGCATGTGCCTTGACTAGGAATCGAACCATGACCTCCTGGTTCATAGGTCAACACTCAAATCCTGAGCCGTACCGGCTGGGCTTATGTTGTTATTTTAAAGAGCTGTTCATTTCTAAATATTGATCAATAATTTAGCTGGTGCTTGTGATTTTTGTTAAAAGATATTTTTGTATAGAACTTTAGATTTAAATACTCAAATTACCTAGGTTTCTATTCACCATTCATGACATTTTAGACAAGTACATATTCTTAAATTAAAATGTATATATATTATTCCTCTTATGGATTTTTACACTATTATTATCAACATTTGACAGTAGCATCAGTGTGGCCGGTGCAGTTTGGCTTTCTTCCCTTGTTACCTAAAGTGGATTTTCTAAGTTTTTTCTTTCTTCGCTAAATAATTATTCATTCACCAACATATTTTTAAAAAATCTTTTGACTAAAATTTGTTATTGTATATTATAAACTATTTGACAAGAACAGTGACTATTTCTCTTTTCTTCTTTTGCCTTCTTCAGTATTACAAATGTGGTGCCCAGTTTGCATTGGTGACTCTTGGGACACTTGGTGCATACACAGCATTCACAGTTGCCATCACCCGGTGGAGGTAAGGTATTCTCTAGAGGCCAGTCAAGATTCGGAAATTAGTTATGCTTCTTTAACAAACATTTCATGCCTATGCAAATCTTTGTCTTACAGAACTAGATTTAGAATAGAAATGAACAAAGCTGATAATGATGCAGGTAATGCTGCCATAGACTCGCTGCTGAATTATGAAACTGTGAAGGTACTATGTTTTATTATACTTTACTCGACCTTTAAACTGTGCTAAGATTTGTTTTGCCATTTAATTTAATAGTTACTATAACTTAGAGCTTCAGAATAAGATAGTATCTTTAGGTGTGATAGAATAATAGTACTTTATTATTTTTCTTTTATTTAGAAATTATCCTTTATTTCCACATTAATTTTTTGTGACATCATCAGAAAGTGATATGAGTATGGTTAGCATTTTGATTTAGAATGAACACTAAGCTAATAGATTTAGCATGTAAGTTCTTGGCTCTCTATCCTTCATAGTACCTTCGTTTGTTAATTTTTCCATTTAACAATTATTATTGAACTAGAGGCAAAATTCGTGCAGGGGGATGGGTGGGTCCCTCAGCCCAGCCTACACCCTCGCCAATCTGGTATCCCTTGGGGGATGTCCGACTGCCACACGCAATCTGAAACTGCTGTCTCCTAATGGCTTGCCTGCCTGCCTGCCTGCCTGATCACCCCTAACCACTCTGCCTGCCTAACTGATTGCCCCTAACTGCTTGCCCTACCAGCCTGATTACTCCTAACTGCTCTCCTGCTTTTCTGATTGCCCCTAACCACCTATGCCTCACCCCACACCTGGGACCCAGTATTCCCTCCTCTGGCCGATCGCAGGCACCCAGGACTCGGGCTTCCTTTCCTCTGGCCAGCCACAGGCACCCAGGATCTGGGCCAACTTCACCCGTGCCGGCCACAGCCACAGTGGACCATGGGTGGACGGCTTCGTCCAGGCCACAGCTGCAGGTGCCCGGGACCGCAGGGCAGGCAGCTTGTCCCTCTCCCGTGCTGCAGCCTGGCTGGTCCCAATTCCTCTCTTACCAGCTCATTTGTGCCTGGCTGGTCCCCATTCCTCTCTCCCCAGTGTTGAGTGTCTGAGCCCTTAGCAGTGGTTCTCAACCTTCTGGCCCTTTAAATATAGTTTCTCATGTTGTGACCCAACCATAAAATTATTTTTGTTGCTACTTCAAACTGTAATATTGCTACTGTTATGAATCGTAATGTAAATATCTGATATGCAGGATGGTCTTTGGCGACCCCTATGAAAAGGTCATTTGACTGCCAAAGGGGTCGCAACCCACAGGTTGAGAACCACTGCGTTACAGCGTGACAGTGTGAGGGTGTGATGACTATTTGCATATTAGTTCGTTATTATATAGGATTCTTTATTATAGGATTCTTCTTGTTTGCAAAGCACTAAGTTCTGTGTAAAAAAGAATGCTTCATATTTAATCCTTACCCTCCCAGAATTTGTTAATCTACTGAGACAAAGTAAGTATGCCAATGACTATATAAGAAGGCATATTGCAGTGGAGACAATGACAACTGTCAACTCAAAGTTCCAGGAGATATGGGGAAGGTTTGTGAATGAAGTACCCTTGATGACTTTTTTTTTAAGATATGGGTTTGTCCAACTGGCGTGGCTCAGTGGTTGAGGGTTGACCTATGAACCAGGAAGTCACTGTTCAATTCCCAGTCAGGGCACATGCCTGGGTTGCAGGCTGGATCCCCAGTGTGGGGCATGCAGGAGGTAGCCAATCAATGATTCTCTCACATCATTGATGTTTCCATCTCTTTCTCTCTTTCCCATCTCTCAGAAATCAATGAAAATATATTTTAAAATAAGTAAAAAAATTGGAGTGGGTACTATAAAATTTTTCTGTACATGAAAGTCTGATAAAAAAGATAATCACTTTAAGAGAATTCTAATTATACTTGTTTGTAGTTACTGTTTTTATATATTTTTGTAGTATTTTAATAATGAAAACTATGAAGCACAAAGATATGATGGATTTTTGAAGACATATGAGACTGCTTCATTGAAAAGTACCTCTACTCTGGCTATGCTGAACTTTGGTCAAAGTGCTATTTTCAGTGTTGGTTTAACAGCTATAATGGTGCTTGCCAGTCAGGGAATTGTGGCAGGTAATGGATCTATGGTGTTAACATTCATGGATGTTTTACTTAACCTGTATAAATAAAGATTAATGAAATTAATGTGTGTAGTCTTATTATAAAGCATATTCAATAATGTACTTTAACATCCTTGGAGTACTTTCCTTTTTGTATCAATGTGTTTTCTTGATTGTATAGTAATGTTTTTTAACTTTATTTGGTTTAGCACTACAATTTTAGCACTGGCTCTCTCATTGGTTGGAATTACTGTTTATATATTTTTTGGGCCTACAGTCTGATTGTTTGAGGAATAACTTTTTTTAGCATCTAAAGTTTCTAATTTCTCTTATTGACCTGAAAATCAGTGTAACTAGTGTTTAGTCCAAAGGACTAAAACTCAAGCAATCTTTTCTTTAGAATTACTAGTAACCTTTTAACCTTTCTAATAGTTTTTCATTTGAAAAACATTACAAAAATTAGTAATTTCTATACCTCATTTTTGTTACCTGCCCACTCAAGTTAGGATTCATTTATTCACTGTAACCTTAATACATGGTTTATCATTTTCAGTCATGACATACATTTGCTCCAATTTTTTAATATATACTCTTTTTTTTAATTTATTTTTTATATTACAAAGAAACTAGCTTAAGGAGAGATTTTCAGCCTTTGGTTTTTATTCTCACTTAAGCCATATTTTTGTGTGTATAATGTATAGTGTATGGGTTGACTTTTCCTATTATACTTAGCATATATCAAGTGCTCTCTCTTCCTAAATTATGGACTAAAGGGTAAAGGGGGTCAAATATATGGTGATGGAAGAAGATTTGACTTTGGGCATTGGACACACAGAGCAATATATAATATATAGACGGTATATCATAGAAATGTACACTTGAAACCTATATATTATTAACTAATGTCACCCCAATAAATTTAATTTAAAAAATTGCTTTGAAATTTAAGTAGGCCTAAGAGTTGTTGATTTTTACATTTTTTATTTTGTACATTTTGAACTGTATTCCAGAGTAGTAGACTTTCTCGACTTTAAATTGGAATAGTTCATAACATCTAAAATACCTTTTTTTCTTCTTCTGCCAATTGCATATTAAGGTACCCTTACCGTTGGAGATCTAGTAATGGTGAATGGACTGCTTTTTCAGCTTTCATTACCCTTGAACTTTCTGGGAACTGTATATAGAGAAACTAGACAAGCACTCATAGATATGAATACCTTGTTTACATTACTCAAGGTAGACTCCCGAATTAAAGTAAGTAATTTATTTAGTACCTTTTAAAAAGCATGTGAGCTTTGTGCCTTTAGTAGAATTATTCTAGGGGAATATTCTTGCATGACCATGTTAGAAAACCAATTTAATTTTTGTAGAAATTGAGATTATCATGTTTGTTAAGAAATCGTTATACGGTTTTTCTATCTTTAGAAAACTTAGTGTTAACAAAAATATTATATCTAGAAGCTAAATATTGTTAACTGGAATTTTTTGTACTTACACTTGATTTACTTTTGATAATAATGATTATACGATGTGCAGTTGCCTCTTCTTACTTCCTCTACTTCCTTACTCCCCTGTCCAGCATCCCTTTACCTCCCTCCCAAAATAGTGAAAAATAAAGCATACAGAATTTTTTACCTTAGAATTGAAAAGTGAAAAGCAAGCCTTTTAAAGCATGCTTGGAAGTGGTCTAACTGTACTTATAAACTTCCTTCTTCCCATTATTTTCCTTTTTATTTCTGTGAATTAGAAAATTACCTGCATAGTTGTGCTCTAGGAAGTATGTAAAGTGGCTGTTTTTGTGGTATTTTGTTTGTTTGTTTGTTTGTTTTTTTCTCTTCTCTGCTAGGACAAAGTGATGGCATCTCCCCTTCAGATCACACCACAGACAGCTACGGTGGCCTTTGATAATGTGCATTTTGAATACATTGAGGGGCAGAAAGTTCTTAGTGGAATATCTTTTGAAGTCCCTGCAGGAAAGAAAGTGGCCATTGTAGGAGGTAGTGGGTCAGGGTGGGTAAATTTAGTTATTTATAAAATTCTGCATCATTGATTAATGATTCCTAATATAACATTTTTTCTTTATCAAAATAGAATGAATAATGTTGTTTAAAATGGGGGTTCCCTAATGTCATTAGGAACTCAATAACCTTTCCTTATCTCCAATTTCAGGAAAAGCACAATAGTAAGGCTGTTGTTTCGCTTCTATGAACCTCAAAAGGGTAACATTTACCTTGCTGGTCAAAATATACAAGATGTGAGTCTGGAGAGCCTTCGGAGAGCAGTGGGAGTAGTGCCTCAGGTATTTAAATGAAAGAAGAAAACTACTTGGGGGATTTATTGGGTTGGTGGTTCTTTTACCAGAATAATTTGTATCCAAGGAGTCAATTTGTTCTAATTAGGAAACATTAAGCCCAGTAGGTCAAATTCTGTTACCAAAGACTGAAAAAAAGTGAATGGAAAGTCTATACAATGGATAGATTTTTTTTAAGTCTTAGAAAGAGTAATATAGAGGAAAGAGCCATCACTGGTATCAAACAGAACCTGATTCTAACTCTAGCTCTAACCCTTATAGACTCTGTGGTTTTGGCCTCAATTTCCTCATCTATAAAACAAGGATACTATTTCTCTTACAGGATACAATTATTATAGATTAGAGATAATATGTGTAAAGCATAAGGTGACCAGACATCCTGCTTTTGACGGGACAGTCCCAATTTTTAACAATTTGTCCCGTGTCCCGCGTTGTTTTAAAAAAGTCCCGATTTTTGGAAAGAGACATATGTACTACTCTTTGTAATATTTTAAGTAATAATAATAAAAAAAACCCACCTCTCTCCCCCCCCCCCCCCCGGTCAATGGTGTCCCGCTTTACCAATGTTAAAATCTGGTCACCTTAGTAAAGCACCAAGCACAATGTTCAT
>PVJC01018312.1:0-31481 GCA_004026665.1 Murina feae | reverse complement strand
TCATTCAGATTTCAACATATTTGGCAAGAACACCCCGTGTGTAATGGGTATATCCTTCCATCCAAAGGCAAATGAGCTGGTTGTCGTCTTTTTTAATTAGGAGCTGAGGAATGCTGACATTCGAATTCCTTCTTTCTTTATCACTGGAATACTTCGGTAAAGAGAATCTTGGTCTCATGAGTGATTTGGTTGCCCTTGAAGTACAGTTTGTATAAAAAAAGGGGTACACACTTGAGTCTGTCCCTTTGTTTACCGGGTGTGTGTGGTTTGTTTTTTTTTTAAATATGTTTTTATTAATTTCAGCGAGGAAGAGAAAGGGAGAGATAGAAACATCAATGATGAGAGAATCGTTGATCGGCTGCCTCCTGCACGCCCTCTGCCAGGGATCGAGCCCACAACCCGGGCATGTGCCCTGACCAAAATCGAACCCGGGACCCTTCAGTCCATAGGCCGATGCTCTGTCCACTGAGCCACACCGGCTGGGGCTGTTTACCAGTTTGGGGGATAATCCATCGGTTCCCTAGCATCTCTAAAGGTGACCGGTGAGTTTTGCATTTATTTTCAGTATCTTTTGAATTGCTAGATCTTGACACTTTGTAAGCGGGCATTTTCCCCGCCAAATCGCGTGCTTCACTGCGTGGTAGCGTTCGAAACCCTTTCCTCTGTGCAGGGGGACATTACAGAACTTGCACACGAACCGCGTTTCACCGCGGAGTTTATGAGCGGCACACACACGACAACGACGTAAAACCTTTTTATTTTTGCCGATTCCCACTAGAGGTTCCAATGGATGTTTCCTCATGTCCATCGACAGTCTCCCTGGTGGGTCCGATTTTACTCGTTTCCCGCAAAAAATTAATATAGTGAACGACTCACACTAATTTTTGACAGAGCGCATCGTCTGCTCAGCTGCTCTTTGCCCTATCAGGATGTATGACTTGTCTTCCCCCTCTTTGCTCCCCAAGAGCAGACACTGGGATTTCTTCATCTTTGTTACCCCGGTTACCAGTACACGGTAGATGCTTTAAGCGCAAGCAAACAAACGCAACCCAAAAGTCCAATGCGTTTGATCAGCGGTTCTCAACCTGGGGGTCGCAACCCCTTTTGGCGCTCGAACGACCCTTCCACAGGGGTCGCCTAAGACCATCCTGCATATCAGATGTTTCCATGACGATTCATAACAGCAGCAACATGACAGTTATGAAGTAGCAACGAAAATGATTTTATGGTTGGGGGGTCACAGCATGAGGAGCTGTATTTAAAGGGCCAGGAGGTTGAGAACCACTGGGTTAAATGAAAGGGTCTCGTTTTGTCCGACGACTAATGGAAGAGGATGGCATGAGATGGACGTTTGGTCCCAGTATTTCTCAGGGTGGGTCGCAGGGCGGTGCTGGGAGTAGCAGGACGGCTGCCTCGCACACAGACGAGCCTCCTGGGTGTTCTTCTCTCTTCACCCCAGTTGTCCTGAGGCATCTAGCAAATCGTGGTACTGTTTCCAGAATCCTCGTTGTACCTCTGAGGGTTTGCATGTGTAAGAAAAACAGTAGCGCCCTGGCTGGTTTGGCTCAGTGGATAGAGCGTCGGCCTGGGGACTGAAGGGTTGGGGGTTCGATTCCAGTCTGGGGCATATGCCTGGGTTGCAGGCTCAATCCCCAGTAGGGGGTGTGGAGGAGGCAGCCGATCCATGATTCTCTCACATCATTGATGTTTCTCTCTCTCTTCCTTCCTCTCTGACATCAATAAAAATATTTAAAACAAAGACAAAAAAAAAAACAGAAAAACAGTAGAAATCTTAAAAAATAAAAAATGAAAGAAGTTAGAGAAAAATGAGAGGGCAGAAGGTAGGGAGTCCCCCCCCCCCAAAAAAAAAAAAACTGGTTCTAATAAGAGACGTGAGAAGGACAAATTGTGGGAAAGAGGCAGAGCAGCCACAAAGAGCAGTTGGGCAGAGACCTCCTGCCCTTGAACCATATGGTTTCCTGAATGGGAGAGGCTAGCTCTGCAGCCACAGAGAGAGCAGGAGTGACCATGTCATTGTCCGTGAGGAGAAACCAAGCCCTCTCCCCACCGGCGAAGGTGGGACAACTGCTTTGGAAGCTAGCCTTGTACTGGTATTATAGACGACAAGCCCGTTGCAGGAAGATTCCTGCAAGAATAGGGCTTCCTGAGCCAGAGCAAAGCAGAGAAGGGAGCAAAGCCCACCACCTTGCTCCCTCCCATCTCCGCTGCCTCGGCTCCCTCCCTTCTCCACTGCTTGGCTCCCTTCTGCAGCACTTGGCTTCCTTCCAGGCTGTCTTCACTCCGGCGCCTGTGTATGCAAATTAACCACCATCTTTGTTGGGTTAATTTGCATATCGCTCTGATTGGCTGGTGGGCATAGCGGAATGACACCAATTTGCATGTTACTCTTTTATAGGTGTAGATTGGCAGTTTTTTCCCACCCCCTGGGACTCAAATATGCCAATATTAACAGCGATTGTCTATAGTTAACATTTTAAACGTACAACTTGGGAAAAGCTGAAGCATTTTTACCCTAAAGCTCGATGACCTTTAAACAGCGATGTGTGACTTAGCAGACTGGGTCCTTTGGTTTCAGGTTGGGAAATGATGGTTCTTACCACCGAGACGCAGGCACAGCCTTAGGATATCACCCTTAAAAGAGGGCCACACACCCTGAACGTGGCCCTGGTGGTCTTGCTGGTTCGCCACTTTTCACGTGCTTTTTATGCGGTCCTCTCCGCGGTCCGGAAGATCCATGAGCAACTTAAGAAATGTATCTGGCTGCGAGTAAAAGAGCTCCTAAATAAAATGCCGTCCTTTATGCTCAGCCATCCTTAGGGTATAACTTCAGGGTTGCCTCGGGGTTGCAAAATGGCCTCCGCAGTCCAGCCATCGCGTTTCTGTTCCCAGGAGGGAAAGCAAAGACGTCCCTCAGCTGAGCCACCTCCAACATCTGAGGAGCTTTCTGTAAAACTCTGCCTAAGAACTTTCCTTGCATTCCACTGGCCCAGGGTCTGATAATGTAGCTGCCCAAGGAGATGTGGAAATGAAGGTTCTCTCACCAAGGCAGATTGGGCAAAAGGACATCGAGGGGGCATCTATGATTAGTAAGCATGGTACAGCTCTCTCATTGGTCCATTCATTAGTCTCTTTTCAAGACTTTTTTTAAAATATATTTTATTGATTTTTCACAGAGAGGAAGAAAGAGGAATAGAGAGTTAGAAACATCAATGAGAGAGAAACATTGATCAGCTGCCTCCTGCACACTCCCCACTGGGGATGTGCCCGCAACCAAGGTACATGCCCTTGACCGGAATCAAACCTGGGACCCTTCAGTCCACAGGCTGATGCTCTATCCACTGAACCACACCAGCCGGGGCTAGGTGTTAGTTTTGAGTTTCGGTTTTGTTGCCTCTCGCAGGGGCGATTCATGGTGAAGCCACCTTTATGGAGGTCTCACTGTCGATGCTTTTGGTAGCTCCGTCTGTGTACATTCGGACCACCTTAGCCCGGCAGACCTAAGGGCGCACTTGTTGGAGGCCTGGCGGTAACAGCAGCCTAACCGGGCTAATTGGCCTTTTCAACTCTCCGTCTGTGCATTCTCATTAACGTGCCTTCTAGGCCTCTGCGGGAGGCAGGCGCAGATAGGCAGCCCACTTTATGGTCAGAGGCTCCAAGTCAGGGAGCTGGAGCTTACAGGGCTGAACAGGAAGGAAGACCTAAGTCACGGGGGGCCAGTTGTAAGTTTTACTACCTCCTGGTCAAAGATGCTCAGTATACTGGGGGGCAGAGTGGGGAGGGGAGGTGCTTAGGCTCCCCCACTCTGCATCCAGAGGTGTCATTCTAACAGGAAAATCGTATGAATTGTATACCTTTAGACTTAGAACCAAACCCATACTCCTTGGTTTGCCCCCCACAGTCCTGTGCAGCGTGGTCTCCGTCGCCTCTCTGGCCCCTATTTCCTACCGTTAACCTTACTAAGTCCACTCCAGCTACACTGGCGCCCTTTTCTGTGCCATGAAAGCTCCAACCCCTTTGTGCCCCAGGGCCTTTGCACGTGCTATGCCTGCTAGCTAACACACTCCCTCTGCTCCAGGTCTTCACTGGCTCCTTGCCACCCTCTGGGACTCGGTTTGTTTTATTTTTTAATACAGACTGTCCTCGGGTTATGTCAGACACGATGTACATCGTTTCGTGGTTATGTCACCATCTCCCATTTATTTTTTTAAAAAAGTTCCGTCATTTTGACATATGTACATATGTGCTTTATGTTTTTTTATTATTTACCACAAGTAAAGGTCAGGATTATCTTTCTTTTAATTTTTTTTTACTGTTTCACTTCATTACTGCTGTGTATGTGCTCCGTGTGAGTGACGTAGGTGCTTATGTAGGTGGGTTCCGACTCGTAACGAAAATTACATTATGTCGTGCTATAGAAACGGTTCTCCGACATAACCTGACGACCTACTATATATCTTTATTGATTTCAAAGAGGAAGGGAAAGGGAGAGAGAGAGAGAGAAACCTCAATGATGAGAGAGAATCATTGATCAGCTGCCTCCTGCACACCCCCTACTGGGGATCAAGCCCACAACCCGGGCATGTGCCCTTCACAGGAATTGAACCCAGGACCCTTCAGTCTGCAGGCCAACGCTCTATCCACTGAGCACACCAGCCAGGGCTAGGACTCAGTTTAATTGTCACCTCCTCAAAGCCTTTGAGGACGACCCTATCGAACAGGTGTGTTCTCCTACTGCTACCCCTCCATGCCATCCGGTAAAGTCACTAGCCGAGACTTCTGCTTAGCTCTTTCATAGCACTTACCTTATTCCGAAAAGGTACTGTTTGTTTACCTGATGATGTTCTCTCTTTAGAATATAAGTTCCTTGAAGGCAGGATCCTCATGGGTCTTGTTTAACACTTTAACCCTCAGAGTTTAGAATGTCTAGCTCATCAATGCTGACTAAATCTTTCGATGGTAATGCCTAACTCTCAAAGGTAACGTTGGGATCAAATAAACACATAAAAATGTAAGTGCGGTTACCATCAAATATGCATAATTCAAGAAGTCAGCCCTAACCGGTTTGGCTCAGTGGATAGAGCGTCGGCCTGGGGACTGAAAGGTCCCAGGTTCGATTCCGGTCAAGGGCATGTACCTTGGTTGCGGGCACATCCCCAGTGGGAGGTGTGCAGGAGGCAGCTGATGGATGTTTCTCTCCCATCCATGTTTCTAACTCTCCATCCCTCTCCCTTCCTCTCTGTAAAAAATCAATAAAATATATTTTTTTAAAAAAGAAGTCATCCAAATTTGAGGCCACCCTGATAGTCCCTAAGTCCCTCTGTTTTCTTGTCTATAAAATGGGGATAGTGCCCTAGCCGGTTTGGCTTAGTGGATAGAGCATCGGCCTGGGGACTGAAGGGTCCCAGGTTCCATTCCAGTGAAGGGCACATGCCCAGGTTGTGGCCTGATCCCCAGTAGGGGGCGTGCAGAAGGCAGCCCAGCTGGTCAATGACTCTCTCTCATCATTGATGTTTCTATCTCTCTCTCCCTCTCCCTTCCTCTCTGAAATGAATAAAAATATATTTTTCAAAAAGTGGGTATAGCCCTGACCAGTTTGGCTCAGTGGATAGAGCATCAGCCTGCGGACTGAAGGCTCCCAGGTTCTATTCAGGTCAAGGGCATGTACCTGGGTTGTGGGCACATCCACAGTAGGGGGCGTGCAGGAGGCAGCTGATTGATGATTGTCTCTCATTGATGTTTCTAACTATCCCTCTCCCTTCCTTTCTGTAAAAAATAAATAAAATATATTTTTTTTAAAAAAAACAACATTTTTTTTTAAAAAGTGGGGGTAGTAGTGTCTACCTCCTGGGTGAGCTGAAGAAATAAGGTAACACGTGGGCACTCTTTCCTGCATTGCTGCACACGTGATAGATGCTCAGGAAAGCTCGCCCATCATGTGACCTTGAGCAAGTTACAGCTCATCCCTACATTTCAGTGCCCTGAGGACGGTTCCGAGGACTAAATGAGATTGCGCCTAAGTAAAAGGCCGCCCCGTGGGAGGGCCGATGGCGGAAGGGTAGCTAGTCTCAGAACTGTCCGGCAGAACTCTGCGATGATAGACATGTTCTCACCACCACTGTCCAGTATAGTGGTCACCAGCCACATGTGGCTACTGAGCACTTGCCGTGTGGCTAGTATGACCAAGGAACCGCATTTTCAACTTGATTTGATTTTAATTAATTTTCATGTAAACAGCTACATGTGGCTAACGGCCACTGGGTGGGTCAGGGCAGGGGAAGGAGCTTAAACCTGCAGAGCCGCCTGGCTGATGCATAGTGTGACTTTGTTCCAGACCCAGATTACAAATGACTTCCCCAACAGGGTCAGTGCCATGATTTGGGAAACCCCAAAGGTCCTCTGTAATTTTTCTCCTCCCCCCCCCCCTTCCTTGCACCTAGTTCTCCAAGAATATCCCCTGGCCCTGGCTGGTTTGGCTCAGTGGACAGAGCGTCAGCCTGCAGACTGAAGGGTCCCAGGTTTGATTCCAGTCAAGGGCACATGCCCGGGTTGTGGGCTCCATCCCCAGTAGGGGGCGGGCAGGAGGCAGCCGATCCATGATTCTCTCTCATCATTGATGTTTCTATCTCTTCCTCTCTCTGAAATCAATTTAAAAATATATGTTTAACCCTGACTGCTTGGCTCAGTGGAGATTCGGCCTGCGGACTAAAGGGTCCCAGGTTCGATTCCGGTCAAGGGCATGTACCTTGGTTGTGGGCATATCCCCAGTAGGGGGTGTGCAGGAGGCAGCTGATAGATGTTTCTCTCCCATCAATGTTTCTAACTTTCTATCCTTCTCCCTTCCTCTCTGTAAAGAAAAAAATCAATAAAATATATTTAAATATATATGTTATAAATTTTTTAATATAAAAGGATATTCCCCTAAATTTATCTTCCACGATATGAAAATATTTACATGTGCTAGAGATAAAAACAGCTTTGAAGTAGACAGTTTTTTATGTAACTTATTTTTTAATAACGCAGAGCCTATCAAATGCATGAACTGCCCAGCAGTGGGAGTCTGTATATCTACCCCACTGTGTGTCTGGGCCGGCCACTACTGAGAATTCAAGTCAGCACCTCCCCACGCTGAAGGTAGGGCTGCGTGCCTGGGAGAGAGAACGGGACCCTCAGACCGACCTAGAAACTAGGGCATAACTTTCCACCCCAAGACTGCAAATAACTGAATTGTCCGTCACATATGAGGGGTGTCAGTAATTTCTGGATGAATGAGTGAGCAGAGGGTGGGAACCAATAAAACAAGCCAGGACTTCGAATGTTGGTTTGCAGCGCATCAAAGTGACTAATAACAATTCAGAAACAGGCTGACTGAGACGAGTGCGCGAGAAGCGATAATCATGCCTTGATGAGTTCGGAATGTTGTAAACATCTGCTCTGTGTTTCTGAAGAAAGGTACTTCCATCCGGAGTCCGAAGGAAAGGATGTGAGTTTTAAGAGTTTTTCCATTTTGATTTACATGAGTACTTTTCGTCCTGTAATTACAATGTGTGTGAGTGTGTGTGCGTGCACATGCATATGCATGTGTGTGCACAGGTGTGTTTGTGGGCGTGGTTTGATTGTAGACGTTTTCATTTGTCTTTAGGTGACACTGCTACAATTTCAGTACACTGTGGAATTCTGAGCTGGGTGGAAAAACTCAAGGGCCTAATATTAGAAGTTTTCTAAGACACCCTCATTCGCCTTTTTAGTTCACAAATAATTCATCTGAGGTTGATTTCCATAGGTGTCTAATGAGCTTTATTAAGCCTCATTCAATAGTAGGTTCATAGAAAACCACACGAATGTTCCTCTCAAAGCAGCATCCATACGTTGGAATTGTGGGTAAAACTGCTTAAAATTCCATCCCCACGGCAGAAACTGCTAAAACTGAATAGTCAGGTTAGGCCAGTGGGTCTCATCTGGGGGCAGTTTTGCCCCCAGGAGCATTTGGAAATGTCTGGAGATATTTTTGGTTTCCACAATGGAGGGGGGAAGGAGGTGATACTGGGGCCTCTGGTGGGTAGCAGCTGGGGAAGCTACTAGACTTCCTGGAATGGTTGAGGCAACATTCAACCAACTATAAGCCACACTATACACAGGCTCCCCCATTATTATTGTTATTTTAAATATTTTTATTGATTTCAGAGAGAAAGGGAGAAGGGGGGAGAGAGAGAGAGAGAGAGAGAGAGAGAGAGAGAATGAGAGAGAATCATTGATTGGCTGCCTCCTGCACACCCCCTACTGGGATCAAGCCATCAACCTGTGCAAGTGCCCTTGACCAGAATCAAACTGTGACCTCCTGGTTCATAGGCCACCGCTCAACCACTGAGCCACGTCAGCCGGGCGCCTCCCCCATTATTAACATCCCTCACCAAGGGGCACATTTGTTACAGCCATGAACCTACAATTGACTCATTATAATCACCCAGCATCTGCAGTTACCTTAGAGCTCGCTCCTGCTGGTGCCATCCTGTAGGTTTGGATAACTGTATAATGATATGTATCCATCATTGTAGTATGCTTGGGAGTATTTTCACTGGCATTAAAGTCATTTGGTCCACCTATTCATGATGTGTTGGCGAAGAGGGGGTAAATTGGAACCCTCATGCATTGCTGGTGGGAATGTAAAATGGTTCAACCCCTTTGGACAATTGGACCGTTTCTCAGAGTGACTAGGTGTTCCAGCAATTCCGCTCCTAAGAACATGCCCCCAAAAAATAGAGACATGTGTCCACCATAGACTTGTACCAGGGTTTCTTCGGGGAAGGATGAGAATCAGATGGTGATGAAGGTTGCACTACTCTGTGAATGTACTAAAAATTAGTGACGTGTGTACTTTAAATGGGTGAATTGTATATGTGAATTACATCTCAATTTAAAGCTGTTTTTAAAAAAGATGGAAACAAACCAAAAAGAATACCATGCTCCATTCTTTACTACCCATTAGCATTCCCTACCCACTTGTCATCTCACCTACCCCCCACAGTCCCTGGCAGCCACTTGTCTGCTTTCTGCCTGTATGGATTGCCCCCCCCCCCCGCGCCCCATTTGTAAATATATTTTTACTAGGAGCCCAGTGCACGATTTGAAATTGTGCAGCACTGCCCACCCTCCCGTCCGGCCTTGCCTCGCTCTCCAGGTCCTGCAGCAGCCGCAGCCACTGCCATCTGACCCTGCCTCCCTCTCCGGCCCTTGAAGCAGCTTCAGCCACTGCTGATCAGATCCTCCCCCAGCACAAGCACACAGAGGCCCCTGCCACTGCGTGTGCAACCTCCTCCTCTTCCGTCAACACATTACGGTGTCTCTGTTAATTAGCATATTTCTCTATAATACTCACACACATATTGATTTCAGAGAGGAAGGGAAAGGGAGAGGGAGAGGGAGAGAGGAACATCAACGATGAGAATCATTCATCTGCTGCCTCCTGCACGCCCCCTGCTGGGGACCGACCCTGCAACCCAGGCATGTGCCCTTGACCAGAATCGAACCCGGGACCCTTCAACCCACAGGCCATTGCTCTGTCCGCTGAACCAAACCGGCTAGGGCAGGTGTGGGGCTTTTTCACACACAACCTCCCTTTCCCCCCACCTTCCAAACACGCACACACTCCCCATGTCCAAGGCTCTCTTGCATCCTATGGATTCCACCAGCAGCTCTTCCCAGGAACCTAGCTGTCAGAGCCGCTGTGAGAGCATTTTCTCTTTAATAATAGATTACATTCTGCAGGCCTCCATCCCCTTTTGAGGAATTCATCTTTAAAATGTACGGGAAGCTCTGTGGCTAACACCAGACTCTGTGGGCACGTACGTCTCTATTTTTTATTTCAGCCATGTGTTTGCACACTCAGCACCCACACACCACACGCAGCACTTTTCACATGCAGCTGGCGGGGCGTCCGTGCAAGCCTTATCCAGCCCCTGTCGGGGTCTGTCAGTCACACAGTCCAGGGATGGGGCTGGGGAGCCATCCAGCCAGTACACGTCCTCTTATCTAGTCTGGTATTCAGCTTCTCCCACATGTTGATGAGGAACAAATTCCACATGTGGATTTCTCTCCACTCCGATCAATTCCTTCTACTGGTTCCCAGGCAGCCTTGCTGTGCCTATCAACTCAGAGTTTCAGTGAAAATGTGACTCTTTAGCCCTAGCAGGCTTGGCTCCGTGGAGAGAGGATCAGCCTGCGGACCGAAGGGTCCCAGGTTCGGTTCCGGTCCAGGGCACGTACCTGGGTTGCAGGTTCCTACCCGGCCCCGGGCCCTGGTTGGGGTGCATGTGGGAGGCAACCAATCGATGTTATTTCTCTCCCATGGATATTTCTCTCTGTCTTTCCCTCTCTCTACCCTCTAAAAATCAGTGGTCTCAGGTGAGGATAAAGAAGAAAAAAAATGAGCCCTGGTTGATTTGTCTCAGTGGCTAGAGCGTCAGCCTGTGGACTGAAGGGTCCCAGGTTCGATTCCCAGTCAAGGGCACATGCCAGGTTGTAGGCTCGATCCCCAGGAGGAGGCGTGCAGGAGACAGCCAATCACTGATTCTCTCTCATCACTGATGTTTCTATGTCTCTCTCCCGATCCCTTCCTCTCGGAAATCAATAAAAAAAACACACACACACACATTTTTTTAAATGTGACTCTTCCCCCTTTCCATGTCCTTCATGATAACAACCCAGATGTGTCCTTCCAACCCCTAATCTTATAACAAGTCCCGATGTATGAGGCCTCTTTTCTCCTGCAGAATATCTGTGTTTAGGGTTCGCCATCTCCAGGTCTTCTCTCCAGGGTCCAATACGCACACCTGGGGCCTGGCACAGAGTGGGCACGCGTGGCTCAAGGAATGCCGCTGAGTAGAGGTTTTGTTCTGCACATGCCATGTGTGTCCCACACGCCCCGAACATGCTAAGCCTTCCTCTGTCCTTTTTTCCAGGCTATTGGCTGTACCCTGAACTGCAGTTGCCAAAGTTTCAAACCAGGCAAAATCAACCACCGGCAGTGTGAGCAGTGCCGACACGGATGGGTGGCCCACGGTAACTCTATTTCTGCCTCCCCCCCCCACACCCCTTCCTTGGCTGGGAGTATTCCCTCCAAATAACTCACACAGTTTTTCAGGAACGGATGGGATATCTAAGAACAGAATGGCAGGGAGCATGCGTCGGCGACTACTGTGCGCCCGGTAACCGCCTAAGCTCTGGATGTGTCCTTGCTCTGATCACAACTCCTCGTGATGTGGGTTTTGTTAGCCCCATTCTAAAGGTGGGCACACTGGTGCCTCACCGCCATCGTTCTGAGATGCTAGAACGGGTCCGCGCCATCTGATACCAGTAGCCCTAGCCCAGATAAAACGCAGAACGTTCCGTTAAATTTGAATTTCGGATAAACGAAAAATAATTTCTTAGCCCGGCTGGTGTGGCTGAGTGGTTGAGCGTCGTCGATCCCATAAACCTGGAGGTCGGGATTGGGTTCCCGGTCAGGGCACATGCCTGGGTTGCAGACTCGATCCCCAGTCGGGGGCGTGCAGGAGGCAGCTGATCGATGATTCTCATCGTTGATGTTTCTGTCTCTCTCTCCCTCTCCCTTCTCCTCTGAGTCAATCGATATTTTCTTAGTCTAGGCATATTCCACTTATTTGGTGTTTATATTCAGATTTAATGGGGCATCCTGTATTTATATTTGCTGAACCTGACCCTACACCAGTCACATGTGGCTGCCAAATTCTTGAAACATGACAAGTGTGACTGCAGAATTAAATTTCCAGTTTTCTTAAATGTTAATGAATTAATTTTTTTGTTTTGTTTTTGTTCATCCTCAATCCGGGGATATTTTTCCTTTGATTTTTAGAGAGAGTGGAAAGGAGGGGGAGAGACAGGGGGAGAAACATCGATGTGAGAGAGACACATCGATTGGTTGCCTTCCTCATGCCCCGACTAGGGCCAGGGATCAAGCCTGCAACCAACATACATGCCCTTGACCGGGACATTCTGTCCACTGAGCCGAACCGGCGAGGGCAATGCTAATGAATATAAATCTAAATTTAAGTTGCCGTATGGGCCTGATGTCTATCACATGGGACAGCATAGGTTTTGGTGGTCTCTTTTTTATTTTATTTTTTTAAATATATTTTTATTGATTTCAGAGAGGAAGGGGGAGGAAGAGAGAAAGAGAAACATCAACGATGAGAGAGACTCATGGATCGGCTGCCTCCTGCACTTCCCCTCCAGGCTTGTACCCTTGACCAGAACTGAACCCCGGACCCTTCAGTCAGCAAGCCGACGCTCTATCCACTGAGCTATACCAGTGAGAGCCGGGTTTTGGTGGTTTTATTGGCCAAGTCTGTCAACCAGGAAGTGTCAGACCCCGTCTGCTGGACTCCCAAACCCAGGTTCCTCGCCTGGTGCTTCCTGATTTCCCACCCTCTGGATGAGGCACCTGGACCTTTATTTTTACCACCCCCACCCCCCTTTTTTGCACTTCCCCTACTTGCGGCTCTTTGCCTCCTCAGGAAAGCCACAGGAAAGGGAGAAGAGCCTTGGGCCAGTCCACGTTATAAATGCCTGTGAAAGCTATTAAGATAATTATTTGTATAGTCTTGTTTTCTCTCTGTTGGAACAGATCGCCGAGAGTTGGCACTAGCCTACTTCCTGTGCAGTGTTTCTCTTGAGAGTAAGATCCTTTAAAATGTCGCATCTGCCCTCGCCGGTTTGGCTCAGGGGATAGAGCGGCGACCTGCAGACCGAAGGGTCCCGGGTTCGGTTCCGGTCAAGGGCACATGCCCGGGTTGTGGGCTCCATCCCCAGTTGGGGGCCATGCAGGAGGCAGACGATCCATGATTCTCTCTCATCATTGAAGTTTCTATCTCTCTCTCCCTCTCCCTTCTTCTCTAAAATCAATATATATTTTTTATTTTCATTTTTAAACCAATAAGCCATTTCTTCCTTTGGTTTTCCAGCGCTCAGCAAGCTGAGGATCCCCCCCATGTACCCAACAAGCCAGGTGGAGATCGTGCAGTCCAACGTGGTGTTTGATATCAGCAGCCTCATGCTCTACGGGACCCAGGCCATCCCCGTGCGCCTGAAAATCCTCCTGGACCGGCTCTTCAGTGTCCTGAAGCAGGACGAGGTCCTGCGGATCCTGCACGCCCTAGACTGGACCCTCCAGGACTACATCCGGGGATACGTGCTGCAGGTGGGGCCAGCACAGACTCCCTCCTCCGCCAGGGGCTTCTCCCATCCACAGCCGCGTCACTGACGCAGCCCAGTAGCCTCCAGCACCGCAGCCACTGCGGGCACCTTTCCCTTTCTCTTTATTCCAGCGGCCGAATGCCCTACCTCACCTTCTAGGAGGAATCCAGGGCTTTCCTCAAGATACCTGTGAGCCCTGGCTGGTTTGGCTCAGGGGATAGAGCTTCGGCCTGAGGACTGAAGGGTCCTGGGTTCGATTCCTGTCAAGGGCACACGTCTCGGTTGTGGGCTGGATTCCGAGTAGGGGACGTGCAGGAGGCAGTTGGTCAATGATTCTCTCTCGTCATTGATGTTTCTATCTCTCACTCCCTTCCCTTCCCTTCCTCTCTGAAATCAATAAAAATATATATTTAAAAAGAAAAAAGATACCTGTGAAACTCAGGACGTGGGAGCATTACCTGAACCTCTGACTTGAGTTTCGCCGGGCAGCTATTCCACAGTAAACCACTAGCACCGTCTTGGATGCTGCCTCTACTTCTTTTTTTTCTTTTTTTTTAATCCTTACCCCAGGATATTTTTTCCATTGATTTTAGAGAGAGTGGAAGAGAGAGGGAGAGACAGAGAGAAACATCGATGTGAGAGAAACACATCGATGGGTTGCCTCCTGCACGTGCCCTGACCAGGGCCCAGGCCAGGGAGAAGCCTGCAACTGAGGTACATGCCCTTGACCAGAACCAAACCCGGGACCCTTTGGTCCTCAGGCTGATGCTCTATCCACTGAGCAAGACTGGCTGGGGCTCCACTTATTTTATTACTAGGGGCCTGCTGCACAAAAATTTGTGTATTCGGCGGCGGTGGGGGAGTACCTCAGCCCGGGCCTGTGCCCTCTCACAGTCTGGGACCCCTTGGGGAATGTCCACCTGCTGGCGTGCCTGGCCAGCCTGGGTAAGGGACTGAGGGCTGTTTTCAGGCAGCCCACAGTCTCTTCAGGTTTCAGGTTCCTATGGAGTGCCTGTCCAGCCTGGGTGAGGGGCTGAGGGCCGTTTTCAGGCTGTCCACAGCTCCCACTGACCCAATGTCCCAGCGAGGCTGGCTGGAATCAGGTTTCTGGGGTTTATTTATCTTCTATAATTGAAACTTTCTTGCCTTGAGCAGAGGCCTAGTCAGGCAACAAAGCCTCCTGTTTGCTTTAGTTCTGTGGCTTCTATAATTGAAACATTGTTGCCTTAAGCAAAGGCCCAGCCGGCCTAGGCAGGCAGTTTCATCGCTGGTGCAACAGAAGCCTCCTGTTTGCTCTAGCTCTCTGGCTGCCGGCCACCATCTTGGCTGGGTTAATTTGCATACAGCTGCTCTGATTGGCTGGTGGGCATGACATGGCTGGTGGGTGTGGCTCAGGTATCTTAGAGTGATGGCTAATTTGCATATTACTCTTTTATTAGATTAGATTAGATTAGATTGGATTAGATTAGATTAGATATGCAGACTATCTGTTGACATAGATGCTGACTGTGTGAGATTTTCCTGAGGTTTTGGGGGTGAGAAAACCAACTTATCTTGCAGAACCACAAGCAAACAATTCCAGTCCCTGTTCTCTAAAGCCTTCTGCACCCCACTGCTGACGTTCCCTCCTAGAATGAGTCATCTTGTGAGGTTTCTGTGTTCATGCTCTTGTTTTATTCTCTGAACCCCCCGCCCCTCAATTCTCTTTCAGCCTCCTCACATTTTGTCTCCGTGCATAAAGGAGAGATGGAAGGCATATTTCTCTGTGCCTTCCATGCCTTCTCTCTTCTCTTCATGTGGCAGAGTAGTTTGTTGTAATCCTCACCTGAGGACATGTGATTTCAGAGAGAGAGAAAAGGAGAAAGAGAGAGACAAATACCCATTGGTTGCCTCTCATATTCGCCCCCACCTGGGATCAAACCCCGCAACCTGGAACTGAACCGAGAATTGAACCTTCAACCTTCTGGTGTGTGGAAGGGTGCTCCAGGCAACCGGATCACCCGACCAGGACATCGCAAAGCGGTTTTACCTCCCTTTCCATAACAAGCTATGGGAGCAGGTTTCCCGTTTCACCTCTAGAGGCGAAGGATGTATTTCCTGATATAAATGAGATCATTTTTCTGACACATGAAACTGATGCAGCTTTCTGATTTATTTATTTTTTTGCCACTATCTAGGAAATAGTGTCATCCAACTTTGGTAAAAATTTCAGTGAAACGGGGGTATGAATTTATTTCCAAGACACACATACATGTCGGTCTTAACTCAGAGAAACCCGTAATGAACACTAATAACCAGTTATTGACCTAGACCAGTGGTTCCCAACATGGGGCATACCCCCCACAGGGAAGACAATTTGATGTTTAAGGGGGGCAATTCGAGAATGAGTTATTAACAGTGAACTTTTTTTGCATTTCTATGGTTCTAGGGGCCTCCTATACAGTCTGTAAATATAGATTGTGATATAGTTAAGCATTTCAGTTCTCTGTAACATGCTTTGAAACTTGCTATTTTTTCATATCACTTCATATTAGTATGATTTTCTTTTTAACCATTTCCTAGTGATTTTTTCCTCAGTCCTTCCACTGTCCTTTTGTTCTTTTGTTTTTCTCTCTCATGGACGCCATGTTCTTTGGAAGCTTATTTAGACCAAGTTCATGGCCTTTGGGGCTTCCTGCATGCACATAGGAGCTCACTTTTTGAATAAGAATTATATGTCCCAGGGGCGGGGGGGCGTCAGGATTTTATTTTATTTTTTAATGTGTTTTTATTTATTTCAGAGAGGAAGGGAGAGGGAGAGATAGAAACATCAATGATGAGAAAGAATCATCCATCGGCTGCCTCCCGCCTGCCCCTTACCAGGGATTGAGCCTGTGCAACCCAGGCATGTACCCTTGACCGGAATCAAACCTGGGACCTTTCAGTTCACAGGCCGACGCTCTATCCATTGAGCCACACCAGCTCGGGCAGGCACCAGGATGTTAGAGATGCTTAGGTGGGGCATGGCCAGAAAAGGTTGGGAACCACTGACCTAGACCCTGTGCCAGTAATCTTGCGACTTAGACCCTTTCCTAGAGATCTCAGGAAGTAGAAAGAATATCCCCTTTTTCCGTTGAAAAACCAGAGACTCTGAGTTGCTTCTAAATCTTGCTGGAGTCACTCAACTCCTACGCAGCAGACCCCAGACTTGAACCCCCATTTTTTTCCGAGTGTAAAGGCCATGACTTTCCTCTGGAAGCACATGTGTTCACCTGGAGAGTAGGGGCCCCCCGCAGGTCGGAAACCACCTTTTATGCAGAGTAGCATTAGGATCTCACATTATGACAGAGATCAATATTTAATGATCCTAATAATCCTGCTTTCCCTCGTGTTGGGATTAAAAATATGGAATCAATTACCTTGAACCTCCAGTGCATGAAAAATTTATGATGTTACATTCCTCGCCATCTTCGGAACGCTCCCATGCACCGTGAAAAATCTCAGTAGGCCATCAAGTACATGTTCTGTGATAAAATATTTATTGCAGTTTTGGGAAAAGTTAGGCCTCGCTCGAGTTTGAAAGATCTCCGACACGCCAGTGTAATTACAGCTGCACTTTGCGAACGCAGACCGTAGTAGATCAATACAGGTTCATTTGTTTTCTGATGGTAGTTGCCGGGGCAGATTATTAAAATGCAGTGAATAAATACTCGAGCAGCATGGAGGTCTGTTTGCTCCATCTAGAGTCTTGAGATAAAGAAGTTACTATTGCCCTGGCCGGTGTGGCTCAGTGGATAGAGCGTCGGCCTGCGGACTCAAGGGTCCCGGGTTCGATTCCGGTCAAGGGCATGTACCTAGGTTGCGGGCACATCCCCAGTGGGGAGTGTGCAAGAGATGGCTGATCGATGTTTCTCTCTCATCGATGTTTCTAGCTCTCTGTCCCCTCTCCGTTCCTCTCTGTGAAAAATCAATAAGAAAGAAGTTACTATTGTTGTCCTGGCCAGTGTGGTTTAGTAGTTAGAACGTTCCTCCCCTCTCCCTCCCCCTCCCCCACCAGAGTGATCCCCGGCCTCAGTCAGTCCAGGTAAGTGTGGAAGGCAACCAATCGATGTGTCTTTCTCATATTGATCTCCCTCCTCTCTTTCTCTCTCTCCCTTCCCACCCCCTTCCCTTCCACTCGCTCTTAAAATCAATGGAAAAAATATCCTCTGGTGAGAACAACAACAAAAAATACAAAAAAAGAAGAAGTTACTGTTTTTCAAAACATACATTGTTGGTTTTTATCCTCATGCAAGGATATGTTTATTGATGTTAAAGAGAGAGGGAAGGAGAAAGAGAAGCATGGGTGTGAGAGAGAAACATTCTATACACACCCCAGCTGGGGATGGAACCCACAACCTTTGATGTGTAGGGCGACACTCCAGCCACCTGGGCTGCCCAGGCAGGGCAAAATATATGTATTTTAATTTTTGTGGCGAAGATGATTATGCCTAATGCAAGATGACCGATTGGTTTGAAATAAGATGGACAATAATCGCCAAATTCCCCTGAGTCTTGAGTACAATTATTGTATGTCTCTTTGGGACTGCCACTTACATTGGTACAGTATATTTTCTTACTTTTTAAAAAATATATATATTTTTAGCCCTAGCTGGTTTGGCTCAGTGGGTAGAGCATCGGCCTGCAGACTGAAAGGTCCCAGGTTCGATTCCAGTCAAGGGCATGTACCTTGGTTGCTGGCATATCCCCAGTAGGGGGTGTGTAGGAGGCAACTGATCAATGTTTCTCTCTCATTGATGTTTCTACCTCTCTATTCCTCTCCCTTCCTCTCTGTAAAAAATCAATAAAAATATTAAATATATATATATATATATATATATATATATTTTTTTTTTTATTCATTAGAGAGAGGGAGAGATAGAATCAATGGTGAGAGAGAATCATGGATCGGCTGCCTCCTGTACGCCCTCCCTACTGGGGATCCAGCCCACAACCCGGGCACGTGCCCTTGACTGGAATCGAACCCGGGACCCTTCGGTCCGCAGGTCGTGTCTCTTTCTCTCTCTCCCTTTCTGCCCCCTTCCCTTCCACTTGCTCTTAAAATCAATGGAAAAAATATCCTCTGGTGAGAACACCAACAAAAAAATACAAAAAAAGAAGAAGTTACTGTTTTTCAAAAGTCACTACCAATAAAAGTAACTATCGAACCTGGGACCCTTGAGTCCGCAGGCCGACGCTCTATCCACTGAGCCACCCCGGCCAGGGCAATAGTAACTTCTTTATCTCAAGACTCTAGAGGGAGCAATCAGACCTCCCTATTGCTCGAGTATTTCTTCACTGCATTTTAATAATCTGCCCCGGCAACTACCACTGAGCCACACTGGCTGGGGCCACTGTATATTCTCTGCCGTTTCTGGCCTAGGAGAGTGGCGTGAGTCGGGTTGGGGGTTGAACTTGACCAGCCTGGGCTCGTCTGAAAGCTGACGGTCCCTTTCCTTCCCTGGGGTTTTAGGACGCGTCCGGGAAGGTGCTGGACCACTGGAGCATCATGACCAGCGAGGAGGAGGTGGCCACCTTGCAGCAGTTCCTGCGTTTCGGGGAGACCAAGTCCATCGTGGAGCTCATGGCCGTGCAAGAGAAGGAAGAGCCGGCCGTCATCGCCCCGCTCTCCGCGGCGAACGTGGACATCAGAGCTTTCATCGAGGGCTGCGGCCCCAGGGGCGCCGGCCTCCCCGCGCCCGCGGCGGACCGGGGCAGCCCCAGCGGCGTGCACCCCTTCGAGAGCCTCATCAACAGCATGACCTTCATGCTGCCCTTCCAGTTCTTCAACCCCGTGCCGCCCGCGCTGATGGGGCCGCTGCCCGAGCAGTACCCGCCGGAGCAGGGCCCGGACCCGGGTCAGGACCCCCGGCAGGATGTCCACGGGCCCTTCCCCGATGGCCGCTTCCTGGCCTCCGGCTCCCCCCCGTTTCAGGTGGAAAAGGAGCCATGCCCCAGCTGCCCCGACGCTGCCCCCCACAAGGACGACGGCACCCACGTGAGTGACTGCAGCCCCTACGGCCTCGTCTCTAAGCTGGAAGGGACGCAGCTGTCCCCCGAGGCCCGGGGGAAGCCCGAACGGCCGGGCCTGGGCACCAGGAAGGGCCGGGTGTTCTGCACGGCCTGCGAGAAGACCTTCTACGACAAGGGCACCCTCAAGATCCACTATAACGCCGTGCACCTCAAGATCAAGCACAAGTGCACCATCGAGGGGTGCAACATGGTGTTCAGCTCCCTGCGCAGCCGCAACCGCCACAGCGCCAACCCCAACCCCCGGCTGCACATGCCGATGAACAGGAACAACAGGGACAAAGACCTCAGGGACGGCCTGCGCCTCGCCGCCGCGGACAACTACAGGCGCCGGGGGCTCGGGGCGCCGTCCCCCGACCGCAGGCCTCTCCCCGGCTGCCCCGCTGCAGGCGAGGATTCCAGGGGCCAAGCGGCCTTCCCGGGCGCCGGGCAGAACGGTGTGCTTTTCCCCAACCTGAGGACGGTCCAGCCCGTGCTGCCTTTCTACCGCAGCCCGGCCACGCCCGCCGAGCTGGCCCACACGCCCGGGGTGCTGCCGTCCCTCCCGCTGCTGTCGTCCTCCATCTCCGAACAGCTGGTTGCCAACGATCTGCCATCGGATGCCCTCCCCAAGAAGAAATCCCGCAAGTCCAGCATGCCCATCAAAATCGAGAAGGAGGCCGTGGGCATAGCCACCGAGAAGAGGCGGGCGCTCAGCTCCGACGAAGATCGGCCCCTGCAGGTGGTCAGCGAGGACGAGCTGGAGGCCTGCAGCCCAGGCTCGGACAGGGCGCCGGAGGAGCAGCAGGGAGGATGCCCAGGGAGGCCTCTCCCCAAAGGGCAGCCGGCCTGCCACCTCTCATCCGTGATCGAACTCGGGGGGGTCATCAGCAGGACCCCCGAGCAGGCCACACGCAACTCGGAGAGGGAGACGGAGCTGGAGCAGAAGCCAGCGCTGACCCCGGTGCCCGGAGAGGTGGAGGACGTCGGCCGGGAGCTCCGCCTCCCTCCTGGGCTGGAGCCCTGCATCCCTTTCCCGGACTACGTCAGGCTGCAGCAGCACCTGCTGGCGGGGGGCCTCCTGGGCGCCTTGTCCACCCGAGGAATGGCTTTCCCTTGTTTCGAAGATTCGAAGGACCTGGAGCCCACGGGTCAGCATGCGTTGGCGAGGCAGAAGGAGGAGAGTCGCCACCAGTGTGACATCTGTCAGAAGACCTTCAAGAACGCCTGCGGTGTGAAGATGCACCACAAGAACACGCACGCCAAGGAGACGCACCTGTGCACGGTGGAGGGCTGCCAAGCCACCTTCCCTTCCCGCAGGAGCAGGGACAGGTGAGGTGCCTGTTGGTAACTGTTTGTCCTAATGTGGCAGTTCTTTATATATATAGTAGAGGCCCAGTGCACAAAAATTCTCGCGGTCTGGGACCCCTCGGGGGATGTCCATCTGATGACATGCCTGGCCAGCCTGGGTGAGGGGCTGAGGTCCGTTTTCAGGCTGCCCACAGCTCCCATTGACCCAACGTCTCAGCGAGGCTGGCTGGAATCAGGTTTCTGAGGTTTATTTATCTTCTATAATTGAAACTTCGTTGCCTTGACCAGAAAGAAGCCTAGGCAGGCAATGAAGCCTCCTGTTTGCTTAAGCTCCGTGGTTTCTATAATTGAAACATTGTTGCCTTGAGCAGAGGACCAGCTGGCCTAAGCAGGCAGTTTCAACTCCATTGCTGGTGCAACGGAAAGCTCCTGTTTGCTCTAGCTCCGTGGCTGCCAGCTGCCATCTTGGCTGGGTTAATTTGCATATAGTTGCTCTGATTGGGTGGTGGGCGTGGCTTAGGTGTCTGGGAGTCATGGTTAATTTGCATATTACTCTTTTATTAGATTAGATAGTAGAGGCCTGGATGTGTGCGCCAGTGGGGTCCCTCAGCCTGGCCTGCGCCCTCTCACAATCTGGGACCCTTTGGGGGATGTTAGAGAGCTGGTTTCGGCCCAATCCCCGCAGACAGGAGGGAGCCCGATCCTGTGTGTTGAGCGTCTGTCCCCTGGTGGTCAGTGCACGTCATAGCGACCGGTCAACTGGTGGTTTGGTCATTCGATCGCTTAGGCTTTTATAGAGAGAAATATTTTTTAATTTATTTCAGAGAAGAAGGGAGAAGGAGAGAGAGCTAGAAACATCAAGGATGAGAGAGAATCATTGACCCACTGCCTCCTGCACGCCCCCCACTGGGGATTGAGCCTGCAACCCAGGCATTTGCCCTTGACCGGAATCGAACCTGGGACCCCTCAGTCCGCAGACTGACGCTCTGTCCACTGAGCCACACTGACCAGGGCAAGGTGGCAGTTCTTAATTTCTAACCTGCATCAGAATCGCCTGGCTCCTAGAACTTCCGCTGCAGGGGTTCTGGGCGGAACCTAAGAGTTTGCATTTCTATGTGCCCAGATGATACAGAGGTTGCCCAGTCAGGGACTACAATCTGAAAAACACTATCCTTTAGATCCACTCTTGAATTTTTGCTTCCAAAACCTTGACTCATGTGGCCTCAAGATGTGACCCGAAATGATGTAAGGCTATGTGCAATGTTTTTTAAATCACCTTTTGTGTGGAATTTTTTTGTATCTATTCAGTGCAGAAATAGGAATGGATTTGTTAGGGAGGCAATAAGATGATATTACAGTCTATGCATCATTCTGCTTTTTCCAAAGTCTGAGAAATTCTGAATTCAGAGGCACATTCCACCCCCCAGGCTTTGGCACAAGGAATTTGTGAGCTAAGCTCTCCCAGGGAGGCCTGCAGCCCTGGGTCAGACAAGACACTAGAGGAGGATGATTTTATTGTTAACGCTCACCTGAGGGTATTTTTCCATTGATTTTTAGAGCAAGTAGAAGGGAGGGGACGAGACAGAGAGAGAGAAACATCCATGTGAGAGAGAGACACCTCGATTGGTTGCCTGCTTCACACACCTCGACCTGAGCCGGGGATCCTGCCTACAACCAAGGTCCATGCCCTCAACCAGAATCAAACCTGGGACCCTTCAGTCTGTGGGTCGACCGATGCTCTGTCCACTGAGCCAAGCCAGCTAGGGCTGGAGGGTGCTTTTAAAATGATCCCTTTGGCTTCCCAAAACTTGTCTGGTTTTCACTGTATAACATCAAGTTCACCGAATGAAACATTTCCTCCAGTATTTCCTTTGATCCCTTGTTAGCCAAGCTCTATTGGAAAGGAGGGGTGACGGCTTGATGGAAGGTTTTTTTAAAATATTAAGATTTCAAAGAGGAAAGGCACTTCACAGGTTACTTCGGGAGGCTGGGATGAAAGGTGACAAGTCTGTTGGTGCTGGATTTGCATGACTCTCAGGAGTCGAACTGTCTGCAGAGTTTCCCGGGTGTCTCATCACTTGGGGCCTGGCACTGGCATTACCATCACTCATGAACTCAAGTTTCTTCATGAACTTGAGTCCTGTCATCCCTCTTCAGGTCACCTTGCTCCCCAGGCTTTCAGAGAAGGACCAGCTCTCTGACGAAATGCAGTATGATTCTTGCTACACATGGTTCTGAGAGTAGTAACATGTTACACGTTTTGCTCAAACAAGCATGACCTAAGGCAGCTCCATGCCACCACTATCTTAGTCCAAACTGTAAGGCCTGCTTTATTATGGGGAAATGCGAGACTTGGTTGGAAAGTCTATGAAAAAAATTCTCCAAAAGGTCGAAGGCCTCGAGGGGGACCTGGCCAAGGATGGCAGCCCCTGCCTTGACTTTTCCAAAGAAGTGTGACCCCCCAGGTGTTTTACTGGAATGTCTATATTTAGTCTTTAGACATGACCTTGTTTTAAAAAAAACACACTACAAATACATATATTTTCTCAAAAATACTTACCCTGCTAATAATATCTAAAAATTAATTTTAATTCAAGCTATTACTACAGTAAAAACCTAAAAAGACAGACAAACAGGACTGTCTGGTTCCTTTAGCCAGGCAGTCCCTTAGCCCTCTCTTTCACAAAAACATATGTCAAAATAATCATCCATACATCACTCAGGGTCTGCTGGTCAGTCCCGGCACCTTATGAACAGGGAGGAAATGTAGACCCTCTCCACACTCAGAAGCACACACACAGAGGAGAGAGCACAGGATATAGTGGTTAAAACGCCTGTCTCCGCAGTTGAACCAAACCACTAGGACACCCTGCTGAGCAGTCCAGCTTTCCCCATCCATCTTCCAGGAGGAAGGTCTGTTCGCAAACAAGCTGTTATTATGAAGAGAGCGGTGTCAGTCAGGGGGTCCTTCATGTTGACGATACTGTTCTGGCCTACCATGTCTACTAAACTAGAAGTTAGGCCCTGACCGGTTTGGCTTGGTGGATAGAGTGTTGGCCTGTGGACTGAAAGGTCCCAGGTTCGATGCCGGTCAAGGGCATATACCTTGGTTGCAGGCACATCCCCAGTGGGGGGGGGTGCAGGAGGCAGCTGATGGATGTTTCTCTCTCATCAATGTTTCTAATTCTCTATCCCTCTCCCTTCCTCTCTGTAAAGAATCAATAAAATATATATTTTCTAAATCAATAAAATATATTTAAAAAATAAAAAATAAACCAGAAGTTATGCTGAATTTCAGATAGGATTTCATTTTGTTTCTTTTTTTTTTTAATATATTTGTATTGATTTCTAAGAGGAAAGGAGAGAGAGAAAAACATCAATGATGAGAGAGAATCATTGACTGGCTGCTTTCTGCATGCCCCACACTGGGGGGGATGGAGTCCACAACCCTGGGCATGTGCCCTGACCGGGAATCGAACCTGGGACCCCTCTGTCCACAGGCCGGTGCTCTATCCACTGAGCCAAGCCAGCAAAGGGCTGTTTCTTTTTTTAATTATTTAATATTTTCTTACTTTCTGTCCTACTTGTACATATACGCCTCCTCCCCCAGCACAGAAAAACATCTTGCTTTCTGAAGTTAAAGTACTAGTTCTAGTAGCCTGGGCTTTGGCATAGAATCTGGGGTTACAATGGTACCCGGTGAACGAATACTCTGTGGACAGCCCCAGCCCCACTGCCGTTTCTCTGATCAGAGGCGAGACCGTGTCGCTGTGAGGGTAACCAATTTCCCCTCTCCAGCTGCTCTGCTCCCTCCAGCAGCAGTGACCAGGACCCAGCAGGAAGGGGCCGGGGCCGCACCCTTGGTGCTAATGTAGCCAACAGATTTTCTGTTTTGTTAATCCTCACCTTGAGGGTATTTTTCCATTCATTTTTTTAAATATATTTTTATTGATTTCACAGAAGAAGGGAGAAGGAGAGAGAAACCTCAGTGATGAGAGCGAATCATCCATCAGCTGCCGCCTGCACATCCTACACTGGGAATTGAGCCCACAACCCGGGCATGTGCCCTGACCGGGAATCAAACTGTGACATGGTTCACGGGTTGACACCCAACCACTGAGCCACATTAACCAGGCTTTTGATATTTATTTTTATTTTTATTTTTTTTGAGAGAGTGGAGGAGAGAGGGAAAGACAGAGAGAAACATCGATGTCAGAGAAACACTTCGATTGGTTGCCTCCTGCATGCACCCCGACCAGGGCTCGGGCCGGGGAGGAGCCTGCAACCAAGACATGTGCCCTTGACCAGAATCAAACCCAGGACCCTTCAGCCTGCAGGTCGATGCTCTGTACACTAAGTCTAACCAGTTAGGGCTCGTCAACAGGTACTTAAGAACTGTCTGCGTTAGGTGCTGTGGACACATCCCTGCCCGAGAAGGCCTGGGTGGGGAGAGACCCGTGAAACAGGTGCTTACGCCGAATGTGGCGGCTGCTCTCATGGGAGAAGCATAGGCTGCGGTGGGCACAGGGGAGGGGACCTGCCCCGCCTGAGGAGTTAGGGAAGGCTGCCTGGAAGAAGCGGTCGGAGTAAAGCGGCTGCTCTCAAATGTTTTGGCCACACAATCCCTCTACACGTTCTTTTTCTTTTTAGAGAGAGGGGAGGGAAGGGAGATCGAAAGAGACACATGGATTTGTTGTTCCACTTATTTCTGCATTCACTGGTTGTGTCTTGTATGAGCCCTGATGGGGGACCGACCCCACAGTGTTGGGGTATCAGGACGATGCTCTAGCCAGCTGAGTTACCCAGCCAGAACCCTTCATAAGTTCTTCAAACCTCAACACCCTCCCGAGTTTTTGTCTATTTGGGTTTATATCTATCCATATTCACTGCATTAGAAATTAAAACTGAACAAAGCTATCTATTTTGCATCACTTAAAATACTAAACCTGCCCTCGCCAGTTTGGCTCAGTGGATAGAGCGTCGGCCTGTGGACTGAAGGGTCCCAGGTTCGATTCTGGTCAAGGGCACATGCCTGGGTTGTGGGCTCGATCTCCAGTGGGGGCCATGCAGGAGGCAGCCGATCCATGATTCTCTCTCATCATTGATGTTTCTATCTCTCCCTCTTCCTCTCTGAACTAAATAAAAATATATTTTTAAAAATAGTAATGATAGTAAACCTATTGTACATTAGCATAAACAACATTTTCATGAAACATAACACTTTTTGCAAAACAAGAACTTAGAAGAATGGCCTCGTTTGAGGCTTTCAGAAATCTCTTTAGCGTCCGGCTTTAGAAGACAGCTGGATTCTCGTAGCAGCTTCTGCCTTCAACCTGCCGCCATGTCACGTGTCATGAACCCTCTGGAAAACTCCACTGTACGCACCTGAGAGAATGAGAGTAAAGACGGCAAATAATGTCTTAGAATCTTCATGAAGTGAGTTTCCACTTCAGGGAACCACTAGGGGTGCCCAGACCACACTTTGAGAACCATGGGTCTCAACTAATCGAAGTAGCCAGTAAGCAGTGGGGAAGAGTTGCAGGGGGAGATAGAGGATGCAGAGGAGAAATACAGACCCGGGCCGTGGGCACAGCACCAGCAAAGTCCCGGGAGCCGAAACCATGACACGAGGTGCAGAAGGTCCTTACAGCTGTGGTTGTCACTGGTTTTAGGGGACATGGCACCCCCAGGAAATGCATCTAACCCTCTAAGGCTTAAGGTTAGAGGAGCCCTAGCCAGTTTTGCCCAGTGGATAGAGCGTCAGCCTGCAGACTGCAAGGTCCTGGGTTTGATTCTTAGTGGAAGGTAGGTACATGCCCAGGTTGCATGCTCAACCCCCAATAGGGGGCGAGCAGGAGGCAGCCAATCGATGATTCTCTCTCATCATGGATGTTTCTATCTCTCTCTCCCTCTCCTGTCCTCTCTGAAATCCATAAAAATATATTTTTAAAGAAAGAAGAGGAAGGTTAGAGGAGCCACGAGTCAGCTCCTGGCATTCGTGGGACACTCGGGCATTGAGCATGAGGCCCAGAGCCGTGCTCGGCTGCAGCAGGGATCTTGCCATACAAGGTTCCAGTTGAATGTGTTTGTCTGGCTTTTTCTTTTTCTTTTTTTCCTTCAACCCTTGTATGCACTGGAACCTGCATGTCAACCCCGTGTCTGGTTTTCTGCTGACACATTCCTGCCCCTTCAGCCCAAAATGCTGACATAATCACAGGTCAGAGTTGTAGTTAAGAAGAGCTGCCTGCAAAGTGGGTGATCTGGGAATGTAATTCTGATGATGGCCAGGAAAAAAGGATGTGTAAGGGGAGAGAGGAGAGGAGTCGAATAGTAAATCTGAGGTAGGACTAAACCTCCTCCCCTCCTCATATGTCTTTGGAGATTTAGGATAGAAAATTCAGTCTTTATTTATTTTGCTTTTTCCCCCAATGTGCATTCTGAGGTGTACTGGGGAGTATTTTTCCCTGTTTAGCGTCATTCTCCTATCTCCTTTAAGACTGTAGCCCTTGTTTGCCTGGCTAGCGTGGCTCAGTGATTAAGGAGCCAGAGGTCATGGGTTCGGTTCCCAGTAAGGCCATATGCCTGGATTGCGGGCTCGATCCCCAGTGTGGGCCATGCAGGAGGCAGCCGATCCATGATTCTCTCTCGTCATTGATGTGTTTCCATCTCTCCCTCTCCCTTCCTCTCTGAAATCAATAAAAATATATTTTTTTAAAAAGACTGTAGCCCTTGGAAAGGGCTGTGTTTGCTCGTTAGCACAGAATCTCTGAGCAAGGCCAACATTGATTAGCAAGTTACATCCAAATGATATCATATGAGTCCAAGGCCTCTGTCATAATGGGTATCATTATCTGCCCTTCAGGGGTAATCACCAGGTAGCAGATGGGTGATTGGCGGTATGCTCAGTGCTGCACTTGCAAAACCCCTGTCTGGTAACTGAAATGTAGCAAATATGAACTGAATTGGTGCACTCTCTCCCTCTCTCCCTTCTTTCCTCTGTCTCTCTCACTCACACACACACATACACACACACACACAACCTACTATTTCTAGCCAATCAGATTTTCATACTTGTAGAATTTCTGGGATGATATGCCTGCCAATGCTCTAGACCCTGATGCAAGCCACATGGGAAATTTTAAATTTTCTAGTAGCCACATTAAAAAAGAAGAAGAAGAAGAAGACCTAGCCAGTTTGAGCAGATAGAGCATGGGTCTGTGGACCGAAGGGTTCTGGGTTCCATTCCGGTCAAGGGCATGTACCTTGGTTGCAGGCTCCTCCCCAGCCCAGGGCCTGGTCAGAGCTCATGCAGGAGGCAACCAATTGATGTGTTTCTCTCACATCCATGTTTTTCTCTGTCTTTCCCTCTCTCTTTCACTCTTCCTAAAAATCAATGGAAAAAAATATTCTTGGGTAAGAATATTAACAAAACAAAAAAAGTAAAAAGAAACAGGTAACTGTGTTTTATTTCGTGTGTATGATTTCAGTCAGTCCATCCGAAGTCTTCTCATTTTATTATATGATACAGCCCCACTCAGACACTCGGGAGCCACATATGAGTGAGTGGCTGGCGTATTGGACAGGCCAGCTCTAGAAGGTAATATTCCCTGACATCATTAGCATAAAATTCTCTGCTTCTTATTAGTTCCTTATTGCTTGTGACCAGTTATTTCCAGTGTCCCAGTCAAACGGGCCTGATTGAAATAGTCTAGCCATTCTCCCTTTTATAAATATATTTTTGTTGATTTCAGGGAAGAAAGGAGAGAAAGATAAAGAGAGAGAAGGAGAGAGAGAAAGAAACATCAATGATGAAGAATTATTGATCGGCTGCCTCCTGCATGCCCCCTGCTGGGGATCCACCCTGCAACCTGGGCATGTGCCCTTGACCAGAACCAAACCCGGGACCTTCAGTCTGCTGGCCAACTCTATCCACTGAGCCAAACCCTCTGGGCTAGCCATCTCTTTAGATGAGGTCCAGGAAGTGACCTGTCAATCAGACGGTGGAAACTGAAGAGAACCACATGTTCCCAGGTCCCTGACTTCCCCACGAATGCTGACTTCTGACAAGCAGCTAACAGCGGTGGGCCCCCATCCACTAGACACACATTGCATCCCACACCCTCTATCATCACTTCTCACATGACACAGGTTTTTTTTCTGGCATCTGCCTAGTGTCTCCACTCAGACTGATGACTGTTTTTAAAACAACCGCTCAAGCCCTGGCCGGTTTGGCTCAGAGCGTCATGAACCTATAGAGCAAAGGGTCCCGGGTTCGATTCCGGTCAAGGGCATGTACTCTGCTTGCAGGCTCCTCCCCGGCCTGGGTCCTGGTCTGGGCGTGTGCAGGAGGCAGCCGATCCATGTGTCTCTCTCACGTCGATGTTTTCGCTCTGTCTTCCCCCTCTCTCTTCCACTCTCCCTAGAAGAGCAATGGAAAACTGTCCTCGGGTGAGGATTGGCAAAATAAACAAACACACAAACAACCGCTCGACCCGTTTCTAACCATCTTTTCGACGCTTGCAGACACAGTTCAAACCTCACCCTCCACCAGAAAGTGCTGGCCCAGGAGGCGCTGGAGAGGGGCGAGGACCATCTCCGCGCAGCGTACCTTCTCAACGACGTGGCTAAGGAGGCCTATCAGGACGTGGCTTTCGCGCAGCAGGCCTCCCACACGTCTGTCATCTTCAAGGGCACCAGCCGCGTGGGCAGCCTGGTTTACCCCATAGCCCAGGTGCACGGCGCCGCCTTGGAGGGCTACAATGCGGGCCCTCCGGGCGAAGAAGGCACCATCCTGGACCTGAGCACTACCTCGAGCGTGAGGTCGGAGAGCAGCAGCCATTCCTCCTGGGACTCCGACGGGGCGAGCGAGGAGGGCGCCTCCGCCGCCGGCGCGCTCATGGAGGACAGCGATGGGAATGGCGAAGGCCCCAGCCTCGCCCCCGGGGAGGATGAGTACCCCATCTGTGTCCTGATGGAGAAGGCCGACCAGAGCCTCGCCAGCCTGCCTTCCGGGTTGCCCATCACGTGTCACCTCTGCCAAAAGACCTACAGCAACAAAGGGACCTTCAGGGCCCACTACAAAACCGTGCACCTGCGCCAGCTGCACAAGTGCAAGGTCCCCGGCTGCAACACCATGTTCTCGTCGGTGCGCAGTCGCAACAGACACAGCCAGAACCCCAACCTGCACAAGAGCCTCGTCTCCTCCCCCAGTCACCTCCAGTAGCAAGACGGGGGGTGGGAACGCAACAATGGCATTGTGTCTGGGAGAGAAGGTGGAACAAGGATCTGTTTCTCGGTCTTTACCGCCATTCGGGACGAGCCAGGCCGAAAGCATGGGAGTTGACGTTCTCGTCTGCGGCCAGGGATGGGCAAGGGCGATGGATGAGCAGGGCGTTGACGTGGGACAGCCTTTCCCATCACTGGTTCTCAGCCCCGGCTGCTTCTCGCGGACAAGACGAAAACGTGCAGAAATGCAGTTTTCCCACCTCGGTGTGCACGTTCCCTGGGAGATCTCGGGGCCTGTGGGTTGACGCGAGGATGCCCCGGGGGCACTGGAGGTGGCTTGGAGGGAGGCTGGCTAGATCTGGGGTCCATTGAGTGTCCCAGGGGAAGCAGGCTGTCACCCCCCTGTAGATCCCTTTTTTTTTTTTTTTTCAGTTCCTGTTTCCATGAGTCTGAAATCCAGATTTCCGTTTGGGAGCAGGACTTCCGGAGATAGTCCCTCCGTTTGGAGTGGGAAATCGCCTCCCCCTCGTCCCCACACAGGTCTCACGTGTTACCCCGGGGAGCTCTCGGAGGAAGCCGGTTGGCCTCCATCGCCCGGGAGCGGGAGTGTTACCCAGGATGTAAGTTCTCGCTCTGTAACACGCATTCGAGAAGCTGGGGACGGGGGAGGAGACCATGCACTTAAAAAATAGCAGTCTTCGATTTAATTTAAGGTAATTTCGATGATATTTAATTTGTGTTTATAGTATGTGAGTCTGAGGGGTGAGTGCAGACGTGTTACAGTGTGACCTGGGGGTTGAGGGGGTGCGTCTCCACCGAAAGCAGAACGAGCGATGACCTTCAGGTCAGATCCACTGCCCGTGTTCATTGGGGGAAGTTCAGAGTCTGCTCCCGGCGCTGCCCTGCGGAAGGGGCACGGGCGCAACCCCAGCAGGACTGTTGGTGTATATATTTTTGACCCAAGCGTTCAGAGGATGTGGTTCGGAGGATGGGTGTGCATTGTCAGTATCCCCGGATCCCTCTGTCTTCATCCTTTATAAACCTGTAAGATTAGGGGGAACCTCCGGAGTTACATGGTAGAAAGAAAAAATAGGATGTTACTGCCATACTGTGTGTCTTAATATTTAACTTATTCTGAACTATAGTCCACGTTGTTGTATACCTTTGCTGTTGTGGAGAGGAAGCGTGATCGGTCCCACCTCGTGAAATTCGGTGTTTACAGTTCTCCAAAAGCCCGAGGTAGGGGGAAAAAGAAGTCGATTTCGTACGAAGACTTCAAGTTCACCGTCTGCGAAAGTTATGGTTGCTTTAAGTAATGAAAAACATCCTTAGAGAGAATTGGGAGGTGGTTGAGAGAGAGTATTCCCGTGGCCTAAAGGTGAAAGAAACCAACAAGCTGTTGCTGATTTATTTCAACGCTTAAAAATAAATAAATGTGACAACTTCAACCTTGTCTGTGCTCAAAGGGAGATGTAATTGTTCATCTGTTTTGTTACCCAGCTGTTCAATATTCCAGGTTTCCCAAAGTGGAAAAAAAAATAATAAACTTGTATACAAATGAGTTTTCTATGATTTAATAAAAATATATGGCATACTTTCTGTTTAAGAAGACGAATATTTGTAAAACCAGCTTTGTTTTACATAGGCTGCTTGTTGTGTGGGGTCATACACACACACACACACACACACAC
>PVJC01018311.1:0-31482 GCA_004026665.1 Murina feae | reverse complement strand
TTGTCTTTTGCTCTTGGCATTTTAATAATGATGTGTCTTGGTGTGGTCCTTCTTAGGTTCCTTTTGTTTGGAGTTCTCTGCGCTTCCTGGACTTGGAAGTCTATTTCTTTCACCAGGTGGGGGAAGTTTTCTGTCATTATTTCTTCAAATAGGTTTTCAATATCTTGCTCTTTCTCTTCTTCTGGTACCCCTATAATTCCGATGTTGGTACACTTGAAGTTGTCCCAGAGACTCCATACACTATCTTCATACTTTTTGATTTTTCGTTTGTTTGTTTGTTTGTTTTGGCTTTTTTGGCTGGGTGGGTTTTGCTTCTTCATATTTCATATCTTTGACTTGATTCTTGCGATCCTCTCGTCTGCTGTTGGATCTCTGTATATTATTCTTTATTTCAGTCAGTGTATGCTTAATTTCTATCTGGTTCTTTTTCATATGCTCGAGGGTCTCACTAAATTTATCAGCAGTCTCTGGAAACTTCTTGAAAAACCGATAACCGTGGTTTTGAACTCTATATCCAGTCGTTTGCGTTCCTCCATTTCTGTCTTTTGTGACCTGTTTCTTAGTCTCCGCATTTCTGTGCTAGGTGTCCTATATAGGGCCCGGTGATTCAGCCTCCCCAATCACCTGAGGTGGACACTCTTGTTGTACGCCTTTGAGGGCTGGGTGCACAGTCTTGTTGTAGTTATCACTGGGAGGTATCACTGGAGGGAAATGACCTGCAGGCCTTTCTCCTCATTGTTTGGAGTTTGGATCTATTGGAGTTCTGTCTCAGCTGCAGACCCTTAGGTTATGCTGCAGGCAGGCAGGCACACAGGTTGGGCGGGGTTGTAGGTGGGGTGGGGCGGAGTCTCAGAATCACTGGGGGTGGAGCGACTCACAATGGCGTCCCCTCTGCTAATGCTGCAGTTTCTACCGCGTTTGGCGTCTCCAAGCCCTGGGGTCTGCGCACAATTCTCAGTCCCTGAATCTCCACGTCAGTGATAGCTGCGAATAGCACTGCTAGAACGCCACTGGTCTTCCGCTGCCCCGTTGCCCTACAGCCCACGTTGCATTCAGTGCGACCCGGGAGTTTATAATCTTCTAAGCCACGGACCCGATCGCCGCTGCCACTCCCTTTCACCCTCACTGCTGCGCCGCACCGCCGCCTCCGTTTCGTGCGTACCTTTCAGTTTGGGCGCGCTGGGAGCTGCTATTCAGTCTCAAAGCACTCCTCTTGCCTTCTAGATGTAACGGTCCCCTCCTTTGGTTCTGGAGGATGGTCGTTTATCTAAATAGTTGTATTTCTATAATGTAGGTGTGGAGGCTATGCATTTAGGTATATACCTCATGCCACCATCTTGGTTCTCTCCGAACCTCAAACTTTTGGACATAGTACATTTAAATAAGGAAAATGTCCCAAGCGCCACCAAAAAAAATTCATTTTCCTATAGGAGAAAAAAATTGAGTAATAAAAATGAACTTGCTCTATAAGCACTTATTGTGGGTTTTATACATACATCTACTCTAGCAATAGAGTAGTATGGGTTATTCATAACTCAAAGTCTAGTTTTAGAAGAAATTACAGGCCCAAAACACCATTGCCTCAAACATGTGTCACCACTTGCCATGTTCTAATTGAACAAGCAGCAAATTTAAAAGAATGAAAGTAGATCCACAGTTAGTCATTAAGTAACCAGAATGGTAGCAATTAGAAATCAGAATCAAGTCAATAAAACACTGATGACACACCATTAACAAAGCACTCATTCAAAAAAGTGTGGGAATTCCAACCGTCATGACGTGTGCATGCAATACGAGCTCTATAACATTGCAGTGCTAGTACCAACCTGCTTTGTCAATAGGCTGCTGAATCAGGTGCTTTGTCAACTCTGATAGTAACCTTAACTTCAGCTTACAAACAACTAAGTTTATCAACCCTTAGTTTCCTTTGTAGGTTACTAGTTAGCATCTCTTAGCCCTATGTAAAATGAAAATAACTTTCCCCTAAGCACCCAGAAATACCTAGCATGTTTAGGTCAGTTGTGGACTCCTCATGAAGACTTCACAATGAAACCCATTTTGCAAACCATGGTACTAAGGTAGACTATGTAAACAACCTTTCCTTTAGACCATTTGCTGCCCTGTTCCTCCTTTGCTAGTATCTTTGCCCCAGACCCAAGTACTCTCCCTTTTCTTAATTCTATAGTTCAGTCTTATTTGTCATTTCCTCTCTCTCAACCCAGAGTTTGAAGCCTCCCCAAATTGCCAAATCGATTGTCATAAAACAAAAGTTCTCTAAACCTTTATCCAACTCTAGCATCCACTTCTCTCATTCTTTAGTGACCTTGGAATGTCCTACTCAACAACAGCCTCATCAGCCAGACCTATTACTGTGGACACTTCTCTGGCCACAATTCTCTAGGAAGGCAGCTGCCATCCTTTCTCCTCCTGCATCACAAACTCCTGGGTATGTGGGACTCCAGTTCCTAAATATGCACTACCTAAGACTAGATTGTTCTGGATTCATCCCAAAACTTTTCAGTTTTGGCACAGCCTTGCAAAGGCTCATTTTTATTTCTCTAATTATGAAACATTCTAAAAACCTGGCAATGAAAGGAGGGGTTCGTTATTTCATAAAATACAGGAGCCATGTGTTACCTTTCTGTAAGAAAGTACTCATTTATCATCCAAACACTGTATAATAAAAGCTGCCAAAAGAGAATTTAAAAAACTATAGCACACCGCCAAATCAAAGAACTTTAACTGCCAATCCATATTCTTTCTTGTTATTTTAAGTTGTAAATGACCGTAATACATGAGCTTACTTCTGATGCTCAGAACAGCAACCAAGCTCTTCTTCTAAACTAATTTGTCCATCCACCCTTTCATTCATCCACTCATTCAACATTGATTTATTAAGCATCTATTAAGTGCCATCACTGTTCTAGAGAGTGGAGTTCATCAGTAGACAAAAAGACAAAGTCTCCATAGGGTGGACAATGGTATATTACGTGATGGGAAGAAGGGAGTTAACCTGCAAACAAAAATCCACCAAAAGAAAACTATGATTTGTAAGTTTGTCTCTGAATTTAGTCCTATGTCTTGCAGTGAGCCTTCTTTCCTCCCCTGGAAGTATGATATAGTGAAACCTTGACCATGACCACATCCCCTGCTTACCATAAGTCACCCTTGATGCTCAGGTTACTTTCAGTACTGCATGAAACACATAATGATAACAATTATAACTCCAACAGCTATGTCCCTGCCAAGACAAATAATAGTAACAACTAATAATTATTGAGCAATTACTGGGTTTCAGTTAATTCTCACAATAATCTTAAAAGTTAGGTATTATTATTATTATTATTTCCCCATAATACAGATTAGGAGAAATCAAGGCTTAGAGGTTATTAGATTAGTCCATGACTCTAAGCCAAGGATTTAGTACTTTGATTTGCGGAGTGCTTTTTGGCTATAATGGTAAAGTACTGAACTCTGTGGTTAACTCCAGCTCCAAAAATACTTCACCTTTATTATGGGCTTTTGGCACTCATACCTTTGCCTCTCTCTACGGACAGGTGTCAGCAAGCTCCTTCTCTGTTGATTACAGCATCAACACACAATAAATATTAAATACATGTTTAGACTATTTGCTATTTTAATCAAGTAGTGCATTCTACAAAATTAATTTGGCACCTATTTAATGAGAAAGTTGCCCCAATAAATTCTGCTCCCAAATAATTATCTTATGTTTTCTGCTCCCATTTTTAAATTTTGCAACATATACTATTTTATGATGATATGTTAATTCTTTTCCCACTTCCTCTTTAGTTTCTGTAGAACACTTGCACGTGAAGTAAAATATGAGCATCCTAGATTGTGTTAGCTAATGACCTAAGTGTCACATGCTCCAGGGATGAGATCTTTCTGGGCTTCTCCTGGCACTCACACCTACTTTCCTGATCTTAATCCTCATCTCTGTCTGGATGACCTAGAAGCTGAAGCATTCAGAGACAGCAAGAATCAGGCGAACTGAAAGTGAACTGAAAATGAAGCAGAACTGAAAATGAACTCTGGATTTCCTGCATTTAAGATTCCCAGGAATCTTAGAGCAAAAAGAGTAGAGCAAACAGTTAGGTCTAAGAAAAATAAGAGCTTTTCTAACTAAATTTGGTAAATTGGTCAGCTTTTTTATATTCTTTTAGCTCTGAACCTATTCTTAACTATAGCAAACAAATGAAGGAAGTCAAAATTTCACAAGGACAATGAGAACGTGAGACAATAACTGATATATAGCACCAATAATCTTTGGCGGTTACAAAGCAATTGGAAGAATAACAATATACTTGAGAAAGCTGTCACCTAAACAACTATGGATAGGGATACCAGTAGAAATCAAGCCACCCACCCCACAGAGCCATAGAAAGGCTCAGAACATGGAACTTCCAGGGAACCCTAAAGGCAGAAAGGAGATGTGTGACTGAAGTTAGGGGGGTTGGTTGATCATCTGCACACTGAACTGATGGAACTTCCCCAGGTCCCATCTCCCTTCCCATGAATCCAGACACCTACCCCTCCTCCCCACTACACAGGTCTCTGGAAAATGGAGAGCAAGTAGTTTCACACCAGAGAACCCAAATATGGTGCAGAGCAGGGAGATGGGAAGAGCTGAAAACAGGGAAGCAGACTGAAGAGCAGGACCAGCCTTTTCCCTCACTCTGTTTCCAGAACGCCAGCTCCAGGAGACACACCCAGGCAGAAAGCAGCTGGATTCGCCTCAAGAGAAAATGGCTTCAGAGGGAAAAAACAACAACACAAAATCAAAGACAACGTCGATGTTTGGGATTCTCACAATGAAAAATGTGCTTGCCATCTGGTTACCAGATAGCAGTGCTCACTAGTACGAGTTGGCAAATACTACCCACCAATCCAGAGCCTCCGGCAGCTTTTTCAGTTCCTTTGAAGCACTCAGAGAGAGACCAAGATCTCTAGAACCTACCTTCCGAAATCACTAGCATCACTTCCACTGTACTCCATGGGTTAGAGCAGTCACAAGCCTCCCCAGGTTGGAGAGGAGGAACTGCAGAACTACCACAGACTCTGAGAAATGCAGTTAGTGAGTGGAAAGCCCTGAGGCTTCAATGCAGGCTTTCCTGATGTAGGATCTGTGATCATGGTACCACAGACCATGCCTAACCTGTGGACCTAGTACCCTAAAGGAGCCACGAAGTTATTTCAAGGAATCCAGGAAACCATATGTGCTCCCAGCATTTTCTGTGGATAAATGATGTGCCTTGTATACATAAATAAATGATAATAGTTTATCTTTAAAGTAGACACACTGATCTTATGATTCATAAAATGCAAACATTTAAAATCTTTGCTGAAGTCATAGTAGCTTTTCCTGTTTTCTTTCTTAGTATGTACTTTGTATTATGTATTTTCTTAAGCACGGATACTAACAGTACACATGTGGAAGGAGTATTTTTTATGCTTAAACGGGGAATGTTTAAATGCATATATTCTCCAAACTGGACGTTGCTGTCTTTGTGGTCAACTATAAATCACAGACATCTCTCAGGGAAGTCTTGTTAGATTGCAGTCATACTGCCTGCCAGGCCCATGGGCACGTCTAAGGCAGCTGAGTTCACAGGCCCTGTGCAGTGGCTGTAGGCTGCATGCCTTGCCCTCCCGTTTTCAGCCATAACTGATTGACCAGGGAATAGCAGCTGACCCAGTCAATCCTAAAACTGGCCAATGACCAATGGAGTGGCTTGGCACAGAAAGTTCTGTCGACTACGCACAAACCGAGCTACTCAAGCTCTTTATGTTAAGCATTTTAATTCCGACATACAGCATATGAGACAGCTAGAAGCAAGGGACACTAATAAAGTAATAAGGGGGCAAACTAAAGCTGACTTAGAAGCTATGGATGAGAGAAAAGATAAGGGATGAGGAATCTTATCAGAAACAAAAGAGGCCAGTCAGTAGAATTGGATCCATGAAAATAGCAGAGGTGTTATAAACAGGGAAGCTCTATGCCCTGTGGGATGGTTCTTTCCCCGGGCTGTGCATCGGAAAGGGCCTGGGGGAATCAGCCCAGGAGATGCTCTCTCAGGGAAATGCATGGGCCCCATCAGTTCTACTCATTCAGAATCTCCCCAGCATATAGATGTTGAGAAAGTTCTTGCATCGCTAAAGCTATCTTGATGCTCTCTGGTTGGTTGTCCCACATCTGAAACTCGACCATGGCACATTTCCCCAACTTGAATTACAGTGAGCTAGTTACCTTATCTTCCTAACCGCCCTCGCCCTCCTGTAGATCTAATTGTTATTCCCGGATACTTATCTAAGTGATCTCCAGTCCTTCCAATCCAAAGTATCTTCACTAGAAGGAGAACTACAGGAAAAAAAAATTTTTAATGAGACCTTTTGTCAAGGCAGCTAAACAAAAACTACAAGATATGGGTCTTCATATAGACTTGTCTCCAGAAAAATATGATCGTTTTGTTTTCTCATCATAAAAAGCTTTTGAGGAGTGAGTTTTCTTTGAAGAGTTATTTATATCTTTTGCTAAGGAAGAGGAAACTCCAAGATTATTTGATCGTAAATAACTTAGCAGCACATGCCTCTCTCTTGACTTTTCCTAGATATACGAGGTTATAAATGAATGAGGCCAATACCGCATGCCACAGAGGAAAGAAGGCTTGTCCCTGGGCCATCACATATGTTTGTAGTTTGTCTATCCATCCATAGGTCTTTTTCTCCTTATTGTCTGAAACCACAGGAAACAGCTTAGACACCAGAAAATTCCGAGATGTCAGTGTTCAATTAAGACAAATTCCTCAAGTCAACTTTTCTATAACTTATTTCTAAATGTGCCTCCAGGACACAAAAGGGTGTTCTGTGATGGGAACTTAAGGAAACTTGAGTGCAAATGTGGTAAGTTCAATTTTTCAATTAGCAGCCATTCACTATAAGATGATGAGCTATACTTACAGGTTATCTTACATAATATCAGTATACAAAATAGCACTGTAATGAAACTTACAATTAAAGTCATGTTATAAACAGTGGTACTTATTTCACATTTTTCACAGTTCCCTATAATGCATCATTATTAAGACATACACTTAAAATTATTTTTTCTATCTCAAGAGTTCAATATTATGCCTCAACCAACTTTTCCAAGCACAGCTCTCAACACTCCTCTTTCCTTCCTTCCTTATTTGCCTTTCTCTCCCTTTGTAGGCAGTAACAACCATCAGTAAAGTCCTTCCCAATCATTGTGCTGCTTTAAGACAAACTTCACTTCATCTCAGTTCCCCCCGGAATAATTCATGATTTGTGCCTCTGTATCCCTATATCATTTACACAAAGCTTCTATATTTAATACATATTGTGCAAATAGTTTTTCTTTGAAAATTGGAATCAAACTGTATTCTTATTTTGCTTTGCTTTAATAATCCATATTGCCTAGCACAGTGACTTGCCGAAAGTAGATGCTATAAAATTTCATTTCATGAATGACAATGTTTTTGTACACTATTTACATTTGTAACTCCCACCCACCTATAGCCAAAGGCACTCATTACTGAGATGATTAACTGGAATGCAGTTTATGGCTAAAAGGATTAGTTGACTATGAATCTGGCTCAAAAAGAAATCAAATTGATGATTTTGAATTTTTAAGGCCAGGATCCAAATAAGAGAAACTACTACCCATATATGAAGCCATTACAAAGGACTGTCGAATCTAAAGGGAAATATCTGCATAATCACCACCCCCTGAGATTCTCGGGCAATGTTTTAGCTGGCTTATCTGACTACATCTTTACTCTCTACAATCCACCCTAGTTACCTGTGACAGAGCAACCTTCACTGAACATCATTGTCATCACGGAACTTCCCTGCTCTAATTTCTGTTCACACTCCTCCTCGATTCCCAGGTTCCACTTCAATTACTCAATCTGAGACACCCCACTCCCTCATATTCCTGTCAATCTGATGTCCTCTGACCTTCCACAAGATCATGCCTTGATAATTTGTGTCCCTCTGTCTTGAGTCATCACCATCACCACAGCCTCATTTCCCCCCTCTGGATAATCAACTCTGATCATGTGAATTCTGCCTCTTCTATGATGTCTTTGTCAACTGTCATGCTTTCTCTGATTTCACCCTCCTTGAGAGTCTATATCACTTTCAATCCTGTACTACAGGCTGCAACACGCAATTTTAGACAATCCTGTATTGTGTCAGGTGGGTCTAACTTACCCAATTGGAAAGTGACGTTTTTAGGTTCTGTGTTTTGGCATGTCCCCTAACTCAACCATAAGCGTACAACAGGCATCAAAATCAGTATGTTTTTCATAGGGCCCAATCATAACATCAACCACCCCTACTTTTTAATTTTTAAACTATTCTGTAGTTTTAAGAGAATTTTTCTTCAAATTAAGATAACTTTCACTGCAAGAGTAAGTTACCTACTTAATGGGGCGTGCTGTGGCTGGGGTCTCCTTCTCCGAGTCCCACACGGAGGGAGAGACTTGAACCGGTTCGAGCAATCTGGGAGACACTTTCAGGATTAAAGAAATAATGAAAAGATAGACATAAAATAGATTAAAAGCTTGGGCTGGGTGTGGCGCCTGCCCTCCAGAGGGACAGGCACAGAGAGAGAGCACCAGCTTCGAAAGCTGCTAATTAAATAGTGGAATTACAGGAAGTTACATCACATCTGGGTGGGCCTTTGACATCATGAGATCCATCCCCTTAACACTGGGCGGAGTCAGACCGAGTGGTCTCCAGTCTTTGACTGACCCCGCCTTCAGGGCGTGGCTTTTGCCCTCACACTGAATCCCACCTGAGGATAATTTAAGCCAAGTGTATGCTAATGGCCCTTAGCACCTACTCTTGATGCAAAAACTCAATTCTCAGAGGCACATACATCTTCAATGACCAAATGGGACAGTAAGGCACTTTGAAGATAGTAACATGTTTTTATTACATAAACATTAAAATATTCCTTGTGGGAGCTGGTCTTTAGTTTGCTTCTTGCTTTCACAGAATATCAATTATCTATGGGAACTGTCTAAGAATGATTTATGAAACTTTCACACACCCACCACAAAAGCCTCAATGCCTACATTTTTCAACCAGATTCCTGAGAAAAATAATCAGTTTTGTTTACTTTACAGTGTAATACATAAATTTTCTTTCAAGATATGAAAAGGATGGACTTCTAAAATGAGCCTCCTTTTGTTTACAAAGTTCTATAAAAATACATGAAGTATGCTCATGTTTTTCTCTGACTTGAAAATATTCCAGTTTACCAGAAAATAACAATGAACAATGATATGCAAACCACATTAATCTTGCAGCAATATAATGTCAACATCATCGTGAACACCTTGCAAAAGTAGCTCTCCTGGGTATGTGACAATCTTCCTCCGTTTCGCAGCCTTGAGCGTTCCTACCAATGCTTCAAAGAGGTTGGCGCATTTGTCATCTCGGAATAGGACCCCAAATTTCACACTTAACTTCCCATCAGCATCTAATTTGAAAAAATACAATGTTAGTCAATGCAAAGTCTGTTTCTTGTTCCCATGTATAGAAGAATTACATAATCTTTACTACACATCTAACTATAGGTTAACCAAAATTACAATTTAACACCAAACAGTCATAAATTCAGTATAACCTCTTGCCAGATCCAAAAAGTGATGAAATAAATAAAACATGTCGCACACCTCTTAGCTTTAGTATCTTCTGGAAAAAGACGAGGAAGAAAACCAAGCAACATTTGCAAAAGGTGAATGTGTTAGTACTTCTACTGTAGACCAATTTTTCTCTCTAAATTTTGATGTTTTTAATTGTGTTGTTGAATCAATAAAAATAATGAAGAGTCGGGAGCAATGCTTCTCTCGGTGTGTTATAAACATACTCAGGGAGAGAGTGATGAATTTAAAAATGAAAAAAAATCTGAATTTACTGAAACCCCTAGGTTATCTAGATTGGCGACCAACTAGTTCTTAATACAGATGTTAAAAATTAAGGTGTAGCCCTGGCTGGTTTGGCTCAGTGGATGGAGTGTTGGCCTGTGGACTAAAGAGCCATGGGTTTGATTCAGGTCAAGGATGCATGCCTGGGTTGCGGGCTTGATCTCCCCTAGAGGGCGCGCAGGAGGCAGCTGATCAATGATTCTCTCTCATCATTGATGTTCCTATCTCTCTCTCCCTCTCCCTTCCTCTCTTAAATATATATATTTAAATAAGGTATATACAAAAAAAATGAATTACCAAGACATAAAAAGACATGGAGGAGCCTTAAATACATATTACAAAGTTAAAGAAGGTAATGTGAAAAAGCTGCATGCTGAATGGTTCCAACTATAGAACATTCTGGAAAAGAAAAAACTATGGAAAAAAGACAAAACTAAGTAAAATGATCAGTGGTTTTCATGAGTTGGGGTGAGGAGAGATGAACAGGCTAGGCTTCCCAATACATGCTTTCAGTTTGCCTGTCTTTCTCCCTGCTGCCTAAGAGACCTACAATGGCTGAGATGGAATTTTATTTATTTTCACATCTCCAGCAGTTAAGCACAAAAGCAGCACTCAAGAAATATTTGTTGAATGAAAGAATTTAAATCTCCAGATAATCTTTATCCACTTAATTTTTTTCTACTGGATGGAAAATGAAAATAGAATTTTATTTTTAAAGAAACAGATAACACTAAATCAATTTCCAGCTTCAGATAATATATCATACTTAGATTAGTCTAAATATGATTAATCTATATCATAATTTACATCCATCAAAATTATTCCACAACTTAAATAATTTACCATAGCATGTCAGTAAGGTAACACATCTCCATAGATACTTCCCAATTCATAAGTCATCCATTACCAGAAACAGGTAAGTCAAGAAGGCCTGGTGAAACTGTAATCTTCAAAATATTTTCATCCTTATAGAAGTTATGATAATTACTTTGTTGTCTTCTAGTTTATAAAGCTGCTAATTTTGAAGTGTGGGCTCAGTTTACCCTTGCAGAACAGTAACACTGTGCTAGGGATATAGAGGTTAGATTTTTACACTTGATCTTAGCCAAAAGGCTGAGAAACGATAGAAGTTAGACTTTTAAACTATTTTTTATTATTATCTTTTTTTGATTAATCCTCACCTGAGGATATTTTTCTATTGATTTTTAGAGAGAGTGGAAGGGAGGGGGAGAGACAGAGAGAGAAAAAAACATTGATATGAGAGAGACACATCAATTGTTTGCCTTTCATATAAACTCTGACCAGGGTTGGGGAATCGAGCCTGCAACCAAGGTTGACCACAATCAAACCCAAGACCCTGTCAGCCAAACCGGCTAGGAATAGACTTTTAAATGCAATGAATCTGATCAATTAACACTCAGCTGACATACAGAAAGATCTAAGAGAAAAAAGAATGCTATGAATCTTTGGAAATACATCTTTAATACCTTTAACCAACGAAACAATAGTACTACTCTACTCCTTTGAATAATATGAGCTCACAGAGCTCCAGAGAAATTGGTAATGTAGAAAGGAGGTCCACAGGTAGATAGATGGATCATTGTTGAAAAGAAGATTCACCAAACTTCCACCAAGTGGGTATGATGAGGTGGGTGGGAGAAAAATGGGGTTATGAAAGATTATTCATTGGTTTGAGTGAAGAACTAAATAAATGACAACCTCCGTCTGCTCTCTCCTCCTGTTCTCCATAAACATTCCAAATGCAGCTCATGCATTTCCTCCGGAACTCCAGAGTCTTACCTATTAGCCAAGGATTCACTGAGTGCCCCCAACTACTACAGTTTTCAAGAATCTTTTTCTCTGAGACCATACTAAATTGGATGATAGCACTTCACCATACCATTTTTCCTGATAATGAGCTCATGTGTTTTTAATCTATTTTTCTCAAGTAAGTGGTAACAGGAACACACTTTATGTCACTTGTACCTAACACAGTGCTTGCATACACAGATTTCCAACAAATAGTAACTGGCCATATGATTAAACTCAGTTGTTGAGCCCACACTAACTTTTATATGCCTAGTTTATTTTTTCTCGGTATATTTCAGTGATGATGACCCAGGCTTAATGAAGAGATAAAATGACTAGAGAAGACCAAAAAGGGGAGGTGACAGAAAGAACAATGGCCTCCAAAGCATCCATATCCTAATCCCCAGAACCCATGAATATATTACCTTACATGGTAAAGAAAATTGTGTAGATGTGTTTAAGGTCCCCGAAGTCCGGAGATTATCTGGGACTATCTGGGTGAGCCCAATGTAACCAATCACAAGTATCCTTTAAAAGTGAAAGAGGGAGCCCTGGCCTGTGTGGCTCAGTTGGTTGGCACATCATCCCGTACACCAAAAGGTTGCTGGTTTGATTCCCAGTCAAACATACCCAGGTTTTGGGTTTGGTTTGGTCAGGGCACGCACGGAAGGTAACCTATCAATGTTTCTCTCTCAAAGGGATGATTTTCCTCTCTCTCCCCACCTTCTTCTCTCTAAAATCTATTAAAAATACATATCTTTGGGTGAGGATTTTTTTAAAAATTAGAGAGGCAGAAGATGAAATCAGAATGCCAGCTTTGAAGGTGGAGAAATGGGGCCATAAGCCAAGAATACAGGTTGCTTCAAGAAGCTAGAAAAAGATTAGAAAACAGATTCAGATTCTCTAGAACCTTCAGAAAGGAAAGCACCTGCCAACACCTTGATTTTAATCCAGGGAGGCCCTTACCACACTGCTATGGTTTAAATGTTTGTTCCCCTCCTCCCTCCAAACCCTTAAGTTCTGAATTGCTAAAGGTCTGATATTAGCAGATGGTGCCTTTGGAAGATGCTATAGTCATGAGGGTGTAAGGATTTAAAGCCATGAATCACAAAGATTAATGCCTTATAAAGAGGCTGCAAAGAGATCCAAGCCCCATCTACCATGTGAGGATAAAAAAGGAAATCTGTGACCTGGAAGAGGACTTAACCCAACCATACTGGTTACCCTGATTTTGGACTTCTAGCCTCCAGATCTATGAGCAATAGCTCTGCTCTTTATAAGCTGGTCTGTGGCATTTTGTAATAGCAGCACCAATGACTCCTAAACTACTTTACCCTTAAGATATTAAAAGCATTGTTTCCCATCACTAAGTTTCCAGTAGTGTTATTGTTGCAGAAAGACCAAAAAAAAACTAAGCAACACTTTGAAGAAGTGGAGAAATCGCAGTTTTAATAACATGCGTGGACTCAGGGATTGCTTATCCAAATCAGAGTGGGGGTAGCACGGGAGAACCTTGCTTTATAACTGCCCCTCGAGTTCATTGATTTGCAAATATACTCCCTTCCCCTGAGGCCCTGAAGGGAGTATTCTGTTCATCTACCCTTCCCCCATAGCCCCCTGCCCTCCCGCAGGACAGGACTTTGTTCCTGTCATCATACCCACAGGCCTGACATTCCTTGCAAGACCAGCTTCCTCCTCATTATGGCAACAATAGAAAACTAATACAGGGCATATTTGATATGAATGGCTTAATGGAACTTTCAAAGTATGTCTTGTTATTTCAAATGATTTGTGATTCATAAGCAGATAGAGCTGTAAGTAAGAAGAATTAAGCTATAATGATAAAAACTACTCTTATGAGGGAATTTAAACCCGTTTTTCACTAATATGATATAATTTTATAACTTTGAGTTCCGTTATCCTAGTTATTGCCGAATATGCCTATTGCTCTTACATTTTCAAAACATTCCCCAAATCTTCCATGACTTACCTGAGATGTACAAATACCCAAAGGTATAAGTACAATAGTTACTTTCACTTCGTCTTGGGAAAAGGACACTAATACTACTAATTTTACATATCACTAATGTCATGGTAGTTTCTTATATTCTGCTGAAGAAAAAGCTGACTTTAAAAAAAAAAATGCTTAAAGGTTGGTTTAGTTATATGTACATAAACACCTGATTATATAAAACTCAAGAATTTGAAGAAAATTTAATATAATTTCAATCTTAGTCCCTAGACACTTGAAAGTTTTAAAAATGCTGGCTGAGAGAGGATGGAACTACAATAAAGCAGAAAATAAATTTTAGTAGTGTGATAAATAAAAATTTGAATATGATTCAATTACCCGATTTCAATGCAGCCAGATTAAAGAGGCATAGCAATTTTCACTCCATTCAAAGGCTAATGAAATATCTCAATCATCAGGACCCCAATACCCCACCAGCTTTGTGTCTCTACATATTAATTCATGGTTGAGGGCACTTGTCACGTGTGACTGAGGAAAGGGCTGTCATAGCTGTGTCCTGAGGCCTGGTAACTCCTTCCTAGGTTTCTACCAAAAATGCTGGTCCTACTTGCTCTGAAGTAAACTCAAAAGAAATATTGTATCTGTGTTATAATTATAACTTACTTTTTGAACCCAAACGGTGAATTTCCTCCACTAAGAGGTTAACCTCGTGTTCCACATTCATTGCTGCCTGAGGGAAAAAAACACAAAGTCTATATTATTGCCATTTCTACATTCCATTAAGCACTTCTTGCCAAATCCAAGGGCCCTTTCTTTTATGTACCAATTGTCAGAATTAATTTACCAAGCTCCTCTTCCTAAAATTACTTGTGTGATGTGCATGGCACTAGAGTCCTTCCATTTTCCCCTCCATCTACATAACTTCCCTCTGGGCTGATCTCACTCTTAGTCTACACATTCTGTTGGGAAGAATGCAGCCATTTTCCTTGCACCCACTCTTAATTCTAAGTCCATCCTCTTCATGGTGCAGCTGCAGGCCATCAAAAATACAAAGGTGAGTTCATTGGTTGATCTCTTCCATGGACACAGACAATACCGTGGTGAAGGCCTGAGGGGAGCAGGAGGTCAATGGGGGAAAAGGGGCATATATGTAATACTTTCATCAATAAAGATTTTTAAAATAATACGTAGGTGAGTGACACAAGGACCTGCCCTCTGGGCAACTAACTCTCCTGAAAGGAAGAACATCCTGGAATGCATAGCAGTGTGACTGTACTCCTTGACTGAGGGTCCAAGGCATTATGGGAGCACAAAGAAGGAAGCCACAAGCTTCATGGACCTCACTGGGGAGGTGTGGGCCAGGTAGATAGTTAGGAAAGAGTGTTCAATGCATGGGAAAGAGCATGTACAAAAGTACAGAAGCAAAGGGAAAGGGAAGGCCCTAAGTTAGGAGCTGGAGTTACCAAAATAAATGTACGCACTGCCTCCCCTCCGGGAGCCTGCAGTCTAGTGGGGAAGGAAGATTGATACAAGGCAATTTTAATAATGTCAGGTCAGTGCAACGATGATTCCTGGGTCACACACAAGGACATGTCCTTCCCTGGACAGTGCACAGTGTACTTGACTACCATAAAGTAGTGGTGAAGACCATTCATCTTCAGATAATGGGAGCTATTAAACTTATGTTGGCCTACTAGGTCCTCCACAGGCTGGTTCTGCCCACCATTCCAGCTTCCTCTACTCAACCCTCTTGAACTCTAGCTACAGCTACATGGGGCTTCTTTTTGTCCTTCAAATGTCCCTCAATCTCTCACATCCAGCCTTCCCATATACTGTTCCTTCAACCGAGACTATGACTATTCTTCTTTCTTGAGCTAACTCCCACGCATTCAGTCCCAGCTTAGATATAACTTCCTCCGAAGCCTTCCATGAAGCCTGGAGTAGGAGAGTTCCCCCACTGAGTGTCCCCAAAGCCTTGTCCACCCTCATCATTTCATTTTATTGGAATTACCAATTTCTTAGCTTTCACCACAAGGTGGTAAGCTCCTCTAGGCAGGGATTTGACTGTAATGCTGTCTGCTGGGTTGTCCGGCACCAAGCGCACAGGTTCAATAAATACTGGTTTCATGGACTGAAAGAAATAGCAAAGGCTTGAGAGAGGATGGAACTACAACTATGGGATTGTCACCATAAAGCGGCTGATTTAAGTGGAGAATAGAGAGAAGCTCTCAGAGGAAGAGCACACAGAGACAGAAAAGGAAAAGTAAAGGGGCCTGGCAAACAGCTGGAGTGTGAGGGGAGAAACACCTACAAGGAGAGGGGAAAGCGGATTGAGGTGGAGGAGAGAACCCTGCCCGAGTTGGGTCAAAGAAGTGAAAGAAGAAGAGTTTCCATAAGAAGGCAGTAAACTACAGTGGAAAGGACAACAGGAAGGTCCGAAAGTACGCATCAGTCATCGGTCTGTTTTCCAACCCTAAATTCCCCAAATCAAATAAGGGACTGAAAAGGTGGGGTTGTGTGAATGGTTTACTTTGGGGTGACAATTTGGGAAAAAAAAACCATTATTCGGACAGATTGTAACTAATTCCTGGAAGCTTTTAAAATCAAGACTGACTTCTAGGTTAGACCATACTGATTGGGACCTCAGATTTTCCATCAGCTAATAATTAAAAGCACAACTGCCATCTGCTACATTACATGTAAGAATATTACAATTTAAGAAGCTTGTATTGCAATAAAATGCAACCTTTTAGGTTATGTATTTACATAAAACTATAAAAATTATAGCACCCAATAATAGGAACTTCATGTTGGTGAATTTTATCTATACCATTATATACTCAATTCAAGATATAGTTTAAGAGAGATACTCATAAGCTGACACCCAAAGGACATCACTGAAAAGCATACCATGAGAATTATGGTTAAAAACAAACAAATACATCCCTGTAAATGTCAGCATGGGGGACAGCTGCTGTTTTTACCTACCCTGCACCCATTCCCCATGTTGGCACCATTAGTCTAATTTTTGTTTGGATCAAGTATTTCCTAACTCTAAACTCATGTTCCTTGGATAGAGCCTCGCCCTAAACTCCAGTAATGGTTCAGAACCAGAATAATTGATGCGGAGCGGGGAGGGGGGGGGGGTAGGTAGATGATTTCATCCCAAACAATGAGGTACTGTCCTACCGGGTTCTAAGATGTAAGTTTACAGGCCCCGATATGAACAGCTACCATTGGGAGGACTCTGACAGGAATCAAGATGGCACAAAGTCCAACCACTTAACAATGGTGGAGCCAACACAGAGCCAGTACAGGGACTTCCCAGTCACATAAACCAATCAAGCTTCCTGGTTTCTGTCACTTGCATTCTAAAGACTCTTGACCCAAAAAGTTAGCCTGGAGAAGACCTACCACTATTTTTATTTTAATTAAAGCTCCTTTTATGTACCCATTTGAATAGTTTTGTTTTATGTTCTCTATGGGATGAGATGGTTAGATGTAATAGAAAGGCAGATTTGAGAGCCATTTAAGAAAAATTTCTCTAACAATCAAAATTGCCTATCAATGAATAAAGGTGACACCCTGTTCTCCAAAGCATTAATGCAGAAGTAGTGTGGATCTGTGAGGGTTGTTGAGGAAATTAGCCCACATTGGTTAGAAGGGAGAGTGAAACGCCCAAGGGGATTGTGGTCCTAATTCTCAGATTCTATGATTTCCTCCCATTCTGAAAATTTCTCTAACACCATTCTCCACTTTTTCCACCTACCACTGAGCCACACACTTCAGACAAAGCTCTCCTTTGATAATGAGACTCAAAATGGAAATCCCTCTAATGTATAGTGTGAATACCGTGCAGACCGTGTTAAACAGATGTATGCTCATCCAATTTTAAGAAGGGAAGGCAACCAGCATTTCTTTATAATTAATTACATATGAGGCTCCTTATCTGTTAATTCATGTAATCCTAAGAGCCTTGCTGAGTATTTATTATTTATCCCCATTTTACGAATGAAGGAACTGGCTGTTGTCCCTGAGAGTGTGTTTGTGTGTGTGTGTGGAGGGGGGTAGTGAGGCGATGCTAGCACAATTAAATGCTATTGCTACCACATCCTCATCCTCTTCCATCTCCCCCTCCTTTTGTTCCTTTTTCTTGTCTAGTTATTATGCAAAGTGTGGTAAATGCAATAGAGTTGCATTTGTATGAAATATTACAAACTGAGTGTTTACTAAGGCAGAACACTTGCAGAGCAAGAGGGGTTCCCTGCCCAGACCCCTCCCGGTAGGAAAATAACAGGCATAGGGACTATTGCTAGCATACACAATTTGGCATGATTTATTTATTTTATTATTCAGCGGGGACAATGGGGTAGAACTACTCATTGTTACCCAGTCCTTGGGAGGCCCACGGCGTTTTATCAGGCTCGGGACTGGAGTAGGCAGCAAGATCAAAAACAATGAGAGGCCAGAAGCGGGCAAGTCCGGAGGGAAGAAAGAACTCCTCAATGGGCCAATGGGCGGGAGTCCGGAGAGGAGGGGAGGAGGGAAAGGGGGGTGGGGGCGAGCGATTAAGGGAAGGCGGTGGCGGAAGCTGGGCGGCCCTCCGATCTGACAGCATGTAGTTGGGCAGCGCGCGTGGGCATCACAAAGAAAGAGGAGTCAGAGGATTCTGCACATGATAAAATGCTCTTGCATTAATGCCCGTCTAGGAAGGGGCCCTTTATAAATCTTTTCTTTTTTTAAGTTTGGAGGCAATACACGCACATTTTCTAGCGCTGAAGGACTGCAGCCTCCCAGCCAGCCCCAGGTGCCGGGCGGCACTTTGCCAGCTTCCCCTGCAGTCGCAGACGCGCAGCAGGCGCCGGGCTGCCTCCCGCCCGCGCCCGGGCGCGCACACGCCTTGTTTGGTCACCTCGGCTCCAAGTTTGGGGGCTGGCCCGGAAGGTGTCCCCGCGCCGTGTCCCCAGAGGCCATCACACGGTCCCCACCGCGCTGGGGCAGAGCTGGGGAAGGCGGGATTCGAGCCCCGGCTCCGGGGCGGCACCGCGGGCTCGGGGGCGGCCTCCCCGGGCAGGGCCGCGTCCCGGAAGCCTTGGTCTCCGCACTTCCGAGCCCCGAGGCCCCAGCGCGCCCAGACCCGGCAAGGAAAACGGACCTGCCCCGCTCCGCAGAGCCCTCGCGTCTCCCCACGCACAAGCAGGGGCGCAGAGCCGCACCGCCGCCCGCTCCGCGAGGCCAGCTGCTCCCGGGCATCCTGCCCCGCACCCCCTCCCTCCCTCCCTGCTCTGCAGATCGGGCTCCCCGGGCGCCCCCGGCCCGCTGAGCAGCTCCGGGGCCGCAGGCGGAAGTCTGCGGGGAGGTGGGGGCGCGGGCGCGTGCATCCCGCCCCCAGCCCCAGCTCAGCCCAGTTCCTGGAGCACCATGCACGCGCCTCGGCCTCCCCCCACCGCCTCCCCCGGGTCCTGGCTCCAGCCGCAGCCCACGATTCCCTGCAGCTCGGCCTGCACCGGGTGCCGGCTGCACCCCTGACACCTGGCCACCCTCCCAGGGGACTCGCTCACCTCTCCGCCTCCCTGGCGAGTCCGTGGAAAACCCGGTGCAGCGTCAGCGGGGGCGGGTGGTCTGGTTAAAGGCTCCGCGGAGGCAGAGGCTGAGGTAGGAAGTGACTGAGGCTCCGCGGAGGGCTGGTGTGCCGGGAGGGGAGGGGGAAGGGGAGGAAAGCGGTGGTAAGAGTTTCTGCGCTCAGGAAGTGGGCCGCCCACACTCCCAGGGACAAGCCTATGAGGAAGAAACTCGGGGAGTGGAGACGCCCGACAAGGGGACAGAGTCCAGACAAGTGAGAAAGGGACCCAGACCTTCACCTTTCCTTCGCGCCACCCAGAGCCAGTGGTCCCCAGCCCCCTGCATCTGACGCCCTATTTCCTGCCAAGGTCTCTCTTCCAGCAGAAAAAGTATACGACTTGCTGAATGCTGCGGTCTCCCGGGAGAAACGGGACTTTGGTTCTCTTTGCCAGGAGCAGGGGTCTCCAGAAACCAGCAGGACAGCAGGATGGTGTGATCTGCAAACAAAACTCATCTAGAAAACCAATTTGTTCTACTGCAAAGAAATGTTACATGGATTCTGGGTCGATAGAGGTGTCTTCCCTCCATTCATTACTTCTTACATTTAACTGCATAATGCAACCCACTTATTCATACATTTCAGTCACTGTTGTTTTGCGTGTGTGTGTGTGTGTGTGTGTGTGTGTGAGAGAGAGAGAGAGAGAGAGAGAGAGAGAGAGAGAGAGAGAGAGAGAGAGAGAGATGCTTGCTGGAGTCCCTTTGGAAAAGAAACCGAGGCTCTGCTGAGGTGACCCAAACCATTCCTGGGGCAGAGGTTGCACAAACAACCACCCAGAAAGCACCCGCATCTCCAACAACTGATTGGATTCAGAGTGATCATGTGGTCCAAGAGCACAGTCCATAAACTGGCCCTCATCTTCTGAGGTCACCTGGAACAAACAGTTCTCCCTGAATAGTGACTCTGGTAATTCTGTAAGCCATTCAGATTCTCCCTTGGAAATTGAAAAGGGAGAATGCTGACAGTGAGCCACCTTGTAGGAAGGCTGAAGCTGAAAGAGGGCTGGAGACAGAGGGAGTGAAAATGGGCCTCCAGAAAGCAAAATATTTGAGTGAGCAGAAGCGTGAGGATGAAGTAGGGGCAGGTGGGGCAAGAGTAGTAGAAGCCGAGACCCAGTGATAGAATAAGATCCACAAATACCTGCTCCCCAGGGACCTGTGAGTATCCAGTTCCCTGGAGGGGCACTGGATCCATCCACTTCCCAAGGGTGGGTGTTCTACCGACCCTTTCACAATGAACACCGCCCGCCTGGGCATGACTCTGACTGAGCCTCTGTTCCCCAGGGCCAAAAGATTCCTCTTCAACCTAGGTCTGATGTGTCTAGCTTTCTCATGTCGCATGACACTTAAGGTGACTCCAGGATCCTTTGAAGCCTATTTTTCTCTCACTAAAAGGAATCTGAGAAGTTATACTTTATATCTTTAAAAATCTACATAATACAAAATTGATTAAGAAAAAGATTGTATTTAGCAATTCTCCAAGCAGGACCTGGCTATTTTGGCCAGTGTCCATGATCACAATTCTTCATTCATCCAATGAAATGAATAATTAATCTGTAGTGTGACACTTCTGTTATGACTAAATAATTAGTGTTTCACAGTATTCTGCCAGCAAGCAAAAAAAGAAATAGACTACCTAAACAAATAGAAATCTCTGTTAGTATAGAAATGGATTCACTCTGTAAAAATACTTTGTTTATACATATGCTACACTAAACATAAACTTCATGTTAATCTATAAGGAATTACAATTCAGGAAAGTTGTTTCTTATAAAAGAAATGTTATAGATTTTGCCAACTAATATTTTTCAGACCTAATTCCTACTCTGTTTCCATGCATACATTTGCCATATTTTCTTGCTATTATAGGAAGATTTTCACCATGTAGCTAAACAATGTGGAACTTTAATCTAAAAAGCAAAGAAATAAAGTTTATCAAACAGTTGAGAAGTATTCATTAACTATCAAGCATGTGCTAATCCTAGAGGATACAAAGTAGCTTTGTCAAAAAGAACTTTTGGTAATCCTAATCCTAATATATAATAAGCCAGGGCCCGTCATGACCTAAACGACCAGATGGACGACAGAACACCAGGCTAAGGGTCCTGGTCCACATGGCAGGAGTTAGTCCTGAGTCCTGGCTGGCACCGAGGGAGTCAGTCTGGGTCCCGGCCGTCTATCATGCGGCGGCGGGAGGGAGCTATGGGAACGGAGCTTGCTGCCATTGGACTGGCCTCTGGGTCCCCCCCCCCCCCCAGGCTCCAGGGAGGGAATCAGAGCCATGGTGCAATGGGACTGGACCCTACCTGAGGGGTCCTGGATTGTGAGCGCGTGCAGGCTGGGCTGAAAGACTCCCCCCTCCCCGAGTGCACAAATTTTCATAAACCGGGCCTTTAGTGTACATATAAAATATTAAAACAATCTTTACCCATTTATTTAATTGCATAATGTAGATAATCATTGCTCAATAGAAATATCATTGTGATCTGTGATCCACATCTGTAAAATGTTCTGGAAGCCACATTTAAAAAAATAACACACATATGAAATGGATTTAATATGTTTGTTTTAATGCAATATATCCAAAATACTATGATTATAACCTATAATGGCTATTTAAAAATGATTACTGAGACATTATACATTCTTATTTTTATACAGAGCCATCAAAATCTACTCTGTTTATACTTACATTTCAGAAGTTAGTGGTGATGTGTGCACAACCTTGTGATACTCTAAAAAGACACTGAATTATACACTTAAAAAAAATGAGGTTTATGGTATATGAATTACATGTCAATTTATACGTTTTTTAATAAGAAACAATGAAAACGTTATAGGCAATTAGACAGACATGAACAGAGCAAGGACAACGAGTCAGGTACAGAAACTCACCAGGGCAAAATGCCCCAGTTGCCTAGCAAGGGGGAAACCTGGGAAAACAACTCCCTAGCCCTCAGGGTAACCTTTCCTTCCCTAGCATACTGCTGGTCATGTGGTTTAGAAGCCCCTGACCTTTTAAACCCCCCTGACCTTTTCCTCCCTAAAGATAACATCCAGGCAGGTTGTATTTTAGCTCCAGGCCCAGAAAAGCAGAAAAACCAGACAAGTGAGGGGCTGCCTCAGGACCAGCTGCATTGACTAAGCCCTGTCCTGGTGCTAACCAATCAGTGGACACCACAACCCTCAAAGAGCACACCTGGAAAGCTGGTGAATATTCTATTGAGACCCTCCCCTGAGAACTCCCCTAAGATTTTCCACCTGCAAGAGAGAGAAATAAGCTCAGGATGGAGGGCTCAGTTTGTGCTCTTCCTCAGGGGAGCACCCCAGAGCCACTCCCCTTCCTCCTCTTGCCCCCTAAGAGACCTGAGGAAACTTGCAACCAGGGGACAGTGGGCAGCAGCCACTTGTCCTGGGCTAACCCCCTGGACCTGTCTCCAAGGCCCCCTTTTCTCTGACTCTCAGTGAGCCGAAGCAGCCCAGCCTGGGCTCGCCTGTTACTTTTTCTTTTTTCTTTTTTTTCTTTTTTTTTCCATGCCCTTCCTTGTTTCACTGTCCTCAGTATATTTTTGCTATGGCCAATAAATTCTTAGTTTGCTACACTTTGTCTCTTGATTGAAATATTTCTTTCAAGAAAAAAAGAACTGAGGTCTTGTCATCTCACCGGGAACAAAAAGTTAAGACTAATAGACAATTAACAATTAAGAACCAAACCAGAGAACAAATAAAAACGATATGGCTGAAAAACAAACAAACGAGCAAAAATGGTTGAACAAAAGGATTCATCGGGCTACCTTAGGAAGGTGCCCTACTTGCTGTATTTCCCCACTGCTCCTTCCTTCTTTTCTTCGTTCCTTCAACAAATATTTATTGCAAACCATTATGAGCCAAGCCTCAGGTGTCTCTTATAGAGTGGTCAAAGAGAACAACTTTCCCATGTGAAAGAGAAACTTTCTTTCTCACCTGAAGAATGGGGCTCTTTTAAGCTGTCTTATTAGATGATATATATAATTTTATAAACACCATTATTTCTAGAATTTACATTAAGATATCTTCTTATTTTTATTTTTTCTTCTTGCCTCCATATATTCTTAAATATTTTTTCTCTTCTCTAACCCCCAAATAGAAACAATGTTTTTAATACAGCTCAAGTATTATGTGCATCACTCACACATGATTTCTTCTCTCTCTTTCCCTCCTCCTCTCTGATCACCCCCAATTCCCCTGTGTTCCCTACGTAGTTTCCAGTGTGCACCCCAACATAACTTCAATTTGCGTAGGGCTTTGGTTTTCCATGGCACAGTATCCAGTGCCAACCCTACTTGTTCAGCTCACCATTAGCAAATGGATGCAGCTTTTCAGTATCTCAGTTCCAGAGTCTTAAAGAGAGAAACTAATAAACTCAGTTTGGATTGACCCAATTCAGATAGGCCAAGTTAAAGCTTTTATGTCCAATACATAGGGCTGTTCTTTCCAAAAACTGTAAATGAAATAATTTCTTTGTAAAGAAGGTATGAGAGAGAAATCACACCAAAATATGTTTACCATACACAGCAGCATCTCTATAGATCTGCCTTGTACACAAAGTAGCTACTAGACCCATGTGGACATTTTCATTTACATTTAAATTAATTGAAATGGAATAATTCTAAAAATTCAGATCCTCAGTCATAGTAGCCTCATTTCAAGTACTGCTCAATTGCTACTGTTTTTCATAACACAGAACATTTCTATTTTCCCTGAAAGTTCTATTGAATAAAGCTGTTATGGATGGTAAAAATAAATAACCAGCTAAATAAATAAAAGCAATGACATTTGGAAAATTGCTAAGGACCTTAATAATTTGATAAACACTATTTAATTTTGCAATTCTTCTCCCACTCCTTACTCACCAACCAAAATAATTATAAATTACCTACGTTCCAGGCTTTCTACTTTTCTGACAAGAAACCTAAATTATTGCCTCAAAATGATTACTCAGAAAGGTAAAACCTGGGCCAGTCCCAGTCAGTTTAGGACAACTGGTCACCCGACCCACACTACACCTTTCTCTTTTGTAGATTTGTGTCTTTGGTTTTCAATTCTTCCACTTTCTTTTTCCTGAGTCTTTTTTGTAGCTCCAGTAAGAGTGAGGCTACATTATCCTTTATTGAACCTGGGCCAAATGGTCAGCATTGCCAGCTGAGAGTTAACATTTCTAGATCACTGAACTCAATCGGGAGAGGGTAAATGCTGAGTGCAAGGAGCAGCCAGACCGGTAGCTGTGTGATGGCAGTGGAGTCAGGTGTCAAGGTGGGCTAAGAAATACAATGACAAGTCCAGATGTCCAGGGTGGTGTCTGGGGGTTACAGAAGGCCTGGAGTGGAAGGAGTTAATGCCACTAAGCACGACACTGACACTGGTAGCTAATCTGGCTAAGCCACCTGCCAAATTTTAAGAAGCAGGACCCTGAACCTACTACAATCGTAATCTCTGGGCCACCTGTATTTGATATGCATGCATACTGTCTGTATTTTAAGGTCCCAAAGTATGTCTGGTTTTCAGCTGAGGTTGAGGACCACAGATCTAGATAGCCTGTGAAGCCAGCAGCCAGGGCAAGCTTAGGCAGCAGTTGCTCCAAGGAAATCCAAGGGACTTCCGCTGCTTTTCAGCTCTAATTGTTCATTAATGTCTTTTTAGTCCCTTCCACAGAACGTAAAGGGTCTGTTCTGGTCTCTGCCCAGGCTCCCTCCCTCACTCATGGTATCTTTGGGCGGAGAACTTTTCAGGGTGAGCAACAGATGGTCTGATACCTAAGAAAAGTAGGGAGTCATTATAAGATTTGAGGGGTGATCAGGAAGGTTTCATTTCTCATCTACCACCCTAATTTATACCTGGAATTTCAATCAGTGTAGATTGCTTTCACACAGACATTGCAAATTCAAATGTCCTTCGAGATAGCCAAATAATATAAATGACAGCTGTGGGAATGTGCACCCAAAGTTGCTAGTTCTCACCATTTTTTCAAGAAAAAGTAGAAATCTGCATTTTAAAAATATATACAGTTCTCTCTTTTTTTAAAAAATGAGGCAATTGAAATACTTTTAAAAGACTGTCCAGGCAAAATGAAACTTATCCACAAGCTAGAAAAATCCCTTCTCAAACTGCAAATGTCCCTGTAAGTAGCAACAGATGGTTTGCTTTCTCTCTTATCTCCATTTGGAGCATTTTCCTCTTTCTACAATCTCGGTAAATCCTCTAGTATACAGTACTCACAATTCATTCCCTCAACTTGCTTCTAGTTTGAGCTTCCATTTTATCAACAAACATCTTCAAGCACTTTACGTTAGCTATTTCTAACCCTCGCCGTCCACCATATATTGCGCTATTTGTAATCTGGTTTCTGCCTTCATCTTTTTATTAAAGCTACTTTCTCTAGTCTAAGGTCACTAATGACTCCTGATTGGCAGACGCAGTGGCCTGTTCCCAGTTCTGATTGTCCTGTAGCTGTCTGTAACACTTGGCACTGTGTCCACTCCCCTGGCTCGTGCCCATTACCCACTAAGGGAGAGTAAGTGGCTGTAGGCTGCTAAAGGTCAGGAAGAAGTGGGACCTTTTGAGAGGAGGGAGAGTGCGGGAGGCAGGGAGCGCAGGAAACAAGCGCAAGCACGGTCCCTCGGGAGGAAGTGACAGTCTAAGGCTGAGTTTAAAAGATAGATGCACAGCTGAAGCAGTTCATAGCTGAGGTTCCGATCTGGAAGTTTCAGGCTTGGGAGAGAAGGTACACGGTTGTATGCCTAGCATAAAGAAGAAAAAAAAAACACACTAAATAAACATTTACGGGACAGAACTGATCTCCACCCATCCCCTCACTATACCCTGGGCCAGATGCAGGAACAGAAGCAGAGATCTTGCCACTGGATCCAGGCAGGCGATGGAGGGGAGGAAAAGAGCTCCAAGCCAGGGCCCCGGCAGAGGAAAGCATGGGTCAGTTCCCCAAAAACTCTCAGTAGGAAGTTGGTGAATAACCACTCCACACTGGTGCGCAGCCTCCCCTTTGCAGGAGACTCTCGGACAAGCTGGAGTCAGACGGCCTCCATTTCCTTTAATCAACTAAGTGGGGAGAGTGACGACCGACCGGAAAATGCTCCCATGTATACACAGAAAGCCTGGGAAGGGACAGAACAGTGCATGAGTTCAGATCCTTTCCTGTATCAGGGGATGGACAAAGAGCTCTCTTGAGGCACCCCCTATTTCTTCCTTTTTCTCTATGGGGTTCTCAGTCTCAAGCCCACCCACCTCGCGGGTCAGTCTCTAAGGCAGAGAGTTTGCTAGAAATGCAGAACCGCAGAGTCAGCATTGCATTGGAGCCTGAGATGTCCTGCTGTGGGACATCCTTCACCTCCGGCCAGGGTAAGTGTCTGGAAGTACAGCTTTAATAATGTTATACCCCTGCTCAAAACCATCAGGGTCTCCTCACAGTCTATTAAATCGAGTACTGTACATGTTTCAACACTTGGCCCCTATTACCTTCCAGATCCCTGACCACCCAAAACCATCTGTGAATTGAACCCTATCCTGTTCCTGCATCTGGCCCATTGTGCAGTGTGGAGATGAGGTGGAAATTAGTTTTGTTCTGTAAATGTGTAGCTAGCACTTTCTGTGTGCTCAGCATACAACCTGTTCCTCCTCTTCCCCGCCCAGGCCTGAAACCACCAAATCCCCATTTTCTTGCCTTTGCCCTGATGAGTCCTCCCTCCAACATCTCGTATCTTTGCCTCCTGAAATCCAAGGGCAAATCCGAATGTTGGCTCTTGCCTGGAGCTCCATTTCTTATGTAGCTTTAAGGCAGAGATGACCCAGGCACCCGAGCTGGCTCTGGACCTGACTGTATGTGTCTTTGATCAGCCTCAGTTTTCTAACTTAAAAATCAATGATACTAAAACCTACTTGCAGGGCTGTTGTAACAATTGAATAAAATGGTGTCTCTTTGAGAGTCCTCTAGCATTTTGGACATCTTTGAGGACAGTTATCTCATGGCACCTTATGAAATGCAAATATCACCAACATCTTGGAAATTTAAAAAATCAATTCAAAGTCATCCTGTAGGAAGTCTAGTGCTCTTCCTTACATTTTAGCAAATTCTTAAGATTCATGTTCTCCTGCTTTCCACTGGCTCTGAGCTCTCTAATCCTATTTACGTATCACAGTTCACCATTTCCACCCAAAATAGACATGAAGGACTCCATTTCTTTAATTCACCCACACACACCAACTTCCTCTCCACCTTGCCCCTCAAAACGCTAACATTTGGCATATGTGCTGAATGTCAGGCTTCAGCAAAAGCTTAAGGATAAAGGCCATTTACATGCAAGCAAGGCAAGCAATTTATAATGAACTACGAGATATCCTGCTTAAAGTCCCTTCACTGTCCTGCCTCTGGAATTGCTCACTGACCCCTCTCTGAGCAGCTCCAGCCTCCCATCTGCTGTGGCGCACTGTCCTCACATCTCCCCATCTGTTCTCCAAGGTCTTGGGGCTCAGGCTCCAGAGCCTTTATTATGCAGAGCAGTTTAGCTTTGTAGTTAAAAATCATCTCATTACTGTGCTTTGCTAAAAAACTTCTTCACGGACCCTTGAGCATCTTGGAAGACCTAGAAGAGGCTTTTAATTTTGTCTCATTATTTTTCTTTCTTTCATTTTCTTTGCTTTCCTATTCTTTTTTTGGGGGGGGGCGGGGGGAGCTCTCCATCATTAATTTGTATCAGTGAAAGTAAGCCTATAGCAAATTCTTTTCATGTGAATTATGACAACCCTCTTTAATAAGACAAAATTTGCTACAGTCTATTGTTTTAAATAGGACATTTAGTTAAATTTGCTTTGGAACTTGTACCGTAGTCTTTCCCCCTTAGTAGACTATAACGGTCTTGAGGGTGTACAGTGCCTTCTTCATTTTGTATCCTTTGCAATGCTTGGCACCAAGTATGGCAGGGAGTGGGTGTTCAGCAATGGACTTGAGTGCACTTGACTAACTTCTTGGCTCTCCCCAGGGCTATTTAAAATGGAAGATTAGATGTGTCAGCCAGTAGTTATCTTAGCCACTGTAGACTGAATATCTTTTTCAATTTCACCCAAATTTAAACATGTTTCTAAGGAAGAGGTCATATAAGAGAATAGTATGTATTGAGTACATATTAGCAACATTTATATTCCATTTCCTGAGTCTTTTAATTGTGAAATTAATGTTTAGCAGCTCTGCCCTCAGTATCAATGCCTCTGGATCATATTCAATTAAAATAAGCCACTAAAATCAGTAAGATTAGTTGGATACAAATGTAATGGGATAAAGTGCCAAGTAATCACAACAATGAAAGTTTCATTAATATCATTTACAATATGATGTGAATTTTGTTTTATTTTTATATTTAATATTTCTCTTTTATTTTTTAAAGAATTCGTAGGACTTATTTTCTTCCATCACCTTTATCCCCTCTATGTCCTCTTCCACCTACGCCCACCCCTTAACATGATGTGAATCTTAAATATTATTAAATGCGTGTAAAATTCTTCATAACAACTGCCTTTTAGCTGTCAGTGATTCATAAATATTCAAACATCAAACACATTTACTAACTCTTTCTGAGAGAAATTTCAGAGAAACAGCAGAAACATGGTTTGATGTTTTGTCAACATAAATTTAAAAGATCTTTCTACAAGGGCAAACCTTTCAAGTCTTTGTGGCAGTTGTTCTATACATTTAACTAAGGGGGAAACAACAAAAATATGTGGGGAAAGCACGTATACCACATTTTCTTCTTGGTCTTGGCAGTGCCGATTAAAGTGTTTGATGAACAGAGATTTTTTTAGTTGTGATGTATTCATTGATTTCTTAAGAACTCAGAACATGGTTTTTATTGCCACACACTTCCTATTCAAATAGCTGAATACTTTTTCAAACATTTAGATTTCAGTTTAAAAGTTCAAACATCCACTTTCTAGATGGGTTTCTTTTCTGAGTAGTTAGGTGGTTTTAGGATGCTCATCCAGGTATGACATCAGAAAAACTTGCTGTATTAACTATGCACATAGATTATTTTCTTTGAAACATCAATATTAAACAGAAAGAACAGTAACTATATAAAAAGTTAGATTTGTTTTGTCTACTGAGGGGCACCCATAATTTACTGTACTTGCAAAATCAGATTGGTTTCCACAAAGTGGTTTTTATTATCACAGAATTAAAGACAAAACAACTTGGATTATTCTAGAGGTTATCTAATACTTGCATATTAATAGAAATTCAAAACTTCTGAGGGAAAAGTAAGATGACAGATGTGCTATAGTAATATAAATGTTTGATACTAATATTTTGTCAGTTCAAACAATCATTGGTCATTGATGATTATAACCATTAAAATGTTTATTAAACAAATATTTATTGAGTACCTACTATGAACTTGATAGGTGACTTCTTTAATGGGAGCTTTTGATCTGATATTCAGGCCGTGGGAGGATAATTTATTCTGATGGGGAATCTAAGATGATGCATCAACAGATTGTGTATCTCTTATTAAACTCTCCCTGTTTGGTGCCTTACAATGATCTCCTGTTTGTAGTTGTTAAACTATTGTTCTGTTCCTTCTCAGTAGAGAGCCTCTGATAGCTAGCTAAATCCAGACTGATTTTCAAACCAATTAGGGGTAGAGAGGTCTTAGTAAACATGGGCAAGGCAGCCGTTAGTGTAGAAAATGTGATATTAAAATGGTCTGCTAGGAATAATGATTGCCAGCCTGTTCCAGAACATCTCCTTGCACTTCCACAGAAGTGAACCACTTTCCTATCAATTAAGCATCAGTATTATCTTGTGATGGTGCTTATTTTTGGTTGCTTTAATATAGCTTTTAATGATTATAAATGTACTAGAGGCCCGGTGCACAAAAATTTGTGCACTCAGGGGGGTCCCTCAGCTCAACCTGTGTCCTCTCGCAGTCTGGGACCCCTCAGGGGATGTCCACCTGCTGGCGTGCCTGGTCAGCCTGGGTGAGGGGCAGAGGGTCGTTTCAGGTTGCCCACAGCCCCTTCAGGGTTAGGGTCCCTACTGGGGTGACTGGCCAGCCTGGGTGAGGGGCAGAGGGCCGTTTCAGGCTGCCCACAGTCCCTTCAGGGTTCAGATCCCTACTGGGGTGCCTGGCTAGAAGCAGGTATCTGGTGTTTGTTTATCTTCTATAATTGAAACTTTGTAGCCTTGAGTAGAGCTCAGGGTCCAAAGGGCCCTGGCTTCCTCCATTGCCCCAGGCAACTCCAGCTCTGTGGCCACCGCCATCTTAGTTGAGTTAATTTACATATTTGCTCCTGACTGGCTTATGGGTGTGGCTTGTGGGTGTAACAGAGTGAAGGTCAATTTGCATATTACTCTTTTATTAGATTGGATTATTAAGTATGTTTATGAGTAATTAAAAATGACTTGTAGTTGAATACACCATTGTTAATTTAGCGTACATCATATGTTTGTATAATTTTTTAATACCATTGCCAAATGACATGTACTCCTGAAAACACCCCACATTTGCTGTATGGTAACATTAAAGTTAATCTGTAATTTAACCTTGTGTGAGTGCATAGGATCCCTCAGAGCCTCCTTCCCATCAGCTGGACGTCACATTTCAGGACTTGCAAATGAGTTCCTTTCAAAGCATATCAAGTTTTCAAGAGAACAAGGAAAGGTGTGTATGAAAGCCACAAGTCTGAGCTTTCACAGTTACCAGGCACATCAGCTCACCCAGGGCCTGGTTTTCTGTCTTTAGGGCAGAATACAAAAAGTTTTTCCTCTGAAATTGCCAGAAAGCTAGGATGAGTCAGGAAACTAATTTACATGGTAACTAAGGAACTTGACTGGTATCCCTTTCAGGTAAGGTTAATTGGAAACAGGACAGTGTTGTTATAAACTGGACTTTGTCCTGAGGCTCAGGAACAAGGTCAGAATCTCACCCTTTCAACTGGTGAGGGGAAAGGAGAACATAGCCTCATTAGAACATGGGCCAAGGGGTAGGTGTTGGACTGGGCTCTATGGAGAGCAGGGGACACCAAGGCTGTAAAAGTAGGAAAAGTCAAAATCTCACAGGATAT
>PVJC01018310.1:0-30978 GCA_004026665.1 Murina feae | reverse complement strand
GGGGACAGGTGAGTGGGAAAGAGTTGGCGGCCTGCTTGGTGGCTTCCCAGGTCCCTTTCGGGGATCAGGGAGCAGGAAAAGGCTGGCCTGACCACAAGGCGGGGTTTTCCCTGCTTTCTGGTGGCTGGAGGAAGATGGGCAGTAGGCAAGCTTGGGAGGCAGGCCACACCCAGCCCTGGCCACGCTCAAAAAAAAGAACAACATGCAGGGGAGGGCAAGAGTCTGAGAGATCAACATAGAGGGGGTGCCTGCTCCAAGCCTCCACGATGTGCCTGGGGGCAGGCCCCCAGCAGGTAGACACACACAGGAGGACTGCTCTGAGCCTCAGATGCGCTGGGGGCAGGTCCCCAGTGGTGACACACACACATACACACAACACACACACAAAAGGCGCCTGGCAGACTGGGGCCATCATAGGACACCCACTGAGGCGTTCTAGACTGTGAGAGGGGGCAGGCCTGGCTGAGTGACTCCCTCCACCCTGAGTGCACAAATTTTTGTGCACCGGGCCCCTAGTAAAATATAAATGTCAAACCCTGCCTAAACTGTCTTTCAAGGATTTTATGAAGATTAAAGGAGATAAAATCTCACTTTATGAATGATAAATTCCTGTGTAAGTGTAAACACAGTGTTTATTTTTCATATTTATGTCTTAGATGATCCTGGAATGAGGATGTGTAAGAAAAGAAACATTTTCCCATTTATCGGCTGTCCATTCAAGCAATCCTTTATCATTAAGCGAATATTAATTGAAAAACTGTAGTAAAGCATAGGCTCCAGTAAACCCTTGCATTTGTGTTATTTCATTTAATTTTTATGCAAGATAGCTATTATTATCTTCACTGAGAAATATGAATCCTCAAAAATGAATAATTAGATCATGGTCACACAGCTGGTGGCAAAGTTGAGATGTTAGCCTGGGCCTGTATGACCTTAAATAAGACCAAGAAGTACACAAACCTGAAGATAAGGGATTTTTTAAAAGGTGTTAAAACCTTGAGATGCTTCGGTTGTCTCAGCAAGATCCAGTTTTGAATAATTAAAAATTTGTCCCTCTCAACACCTCTACAAATTTCCAGCTGGTAAAATTAGATATTGCCCTAAAGTGGTGAAGTCATGCAGACCTAGTTTAAACCTGTGTTTGACAAGATGGTAATTTAGATTCTTCTGTCAGTTACAACCCACCCATCAGTCACCAAGTAGAGAACAAGATGTGAAGTGATTTGGTGAAGAAGGTGACAAAGACACCTGTGAGAATGGGGCAACTGCTAATGATTCCATCAGTTTCTTTCATTCTCAGAATGGCAGGGGAAGAAGCAGGATACACCACAGGATAATTGTGGCTTCATAACTACTTGTCATCCATTCTAAGGTTCCTAGGGTGGTGAAATCACACTGTCAATTTGAAATTACAACTTGGGTCCCAACCATGACCTGCATAATTGCAGAGCAAGGCCATTCTTTCTATACTTTTCTTTCTTTAGTCCTCTTCTTGTTCTATGATGGAATGGGATGGAACCAGGTTCTCATGTGAATTCATGTCAATCTAGGTCTTGAATCACAGGGTCTTCATAGAATCTGCCCTAAATGTCCACTCTCACTATTTCTGTTGGGCTATTATATCTATCCCAGACTTTTCTCTTCTTCCAAGCTCTTGATTTCAGTATCCTCTGGGCTCTTGACCATAACAGCTGTTAAAGCTTCAATATGTAGAGCCACATGGTTCCTGCCTCCAAGGTTCTGCCTCTTTTTCATCATCAGTTAATGGGTTTCTGTATAAATCTGTGCATCTAAGATCTCATTTGTTTTGTATTTAAGAGACGCAAACCGAGGTTCTTGGAATTATCAAGTCACAGAGGAAAGGAAAGTGAAGCAATAAATTCCATAATTTATTTTTATTCAGTAGTTTGCATTTGCACCTGGGGAGAAGGGTTTCATGGCATCACCACAAGAGTCCCAAGGTTTTGTCATCTTTTGGTTTACATGCAGCCTTTGGTTTTTAACCAGCATCAGAAGCTTGTTTGTGATTGGGTTCAAGAAACATTCTCCACACTGCAACTGGAAACATTACTTTCCATTCTAACTCTTAGGTTCCAATATGGAATTCTGTTTCTGATGTGTCAAACCTGCTTTTCTTCTTCCTCTTGAAATTTTATATATAAATAACACTAAGGAGTCTAGACCTTGAGAATATACCAAGACTTGCTGTATTATTTAGATCACCTTCAGGGCCACGGGGAAGACAGGGTGAGTAGCTTTTAGACTGCCAATAATTGGGGCAGAAAGTAAGGTGGATCTTGGGATTAAATAAAACTATTGAACAGAAAAAATTCTATTCTTTGGCTTATGCATTAAGTTTGACAGGCTATGAATAATTTAGAAGATGATCTGAAGAGCAAAGGGATAAAATGTCAGTGAATTAACATTTGCATGGAGGGATAAGGCCCTGCCAAAGGTGATTTTTCTTAACTCTCTGAAAACCAGTGAGTGGCGTGTTGGAGGGCACACAGGCAACCCTAAGGAACTGGAGCTGCAGTATCAGGATGTGTTCATTACTGAAGAATCCAAAATAGAAATGACTCCCCACACATACAGCCTTGTAAGCCAGTTTGAGATCAGAAGTTTGGCAGCACAAGAGACAGGGGATTTGCCAACTTAATGCTGTTTAATATTAATTAAACTTAATATAACTCAGTTATCTGCTTTTCATATATTCCCAGACAGAATACCAGAGAAGAAATATTCATATTATATGCATAATTAAATTACATAATCATAAATATATTCAAAATTCATATTCATATATTCAATATTCATATTATGTAATATATATGTGTATATATACATTACCATAAATTCTAGATTTCTGAATATTTCTAGAGTAACTGAATAGGAGTAATGGATATATCAGATCATAAATAAAACCAGGAAGTACACAAACCTGAAGATAAGTGATTTTTTTAAAAGGTGTTAAAACCTTGAGGTGCTTCTGTTGTCTTGTGCTCTGAAACTTACCCCACAGAGCTCAGGTCTCCAAGAAATTGGATACCTGGGGAAATTCACATGGGCATGTATTGATATAAGCATTGTTAATATAAATACACATTCTCAGTACACTGTGAAGAAGGGTAAAATGCTGTTATGTGCCGTACACAATGAGCTTTTGGGAGTGTTAGCAATGAAAGCTACCTAGAATTTTGTGAGAAGACATCATGGAGCTGGTGACTTCCCAGCTGTGCTTTAAAGTGTGTCTAAGAGTAACCAGCATCCTTGGGAAATACAGGTGTGAGGTGGTGCTATCTTGGCTAGGCATCCAGTAACACATAAAGGACAAAAAGGATTGAAGTCTTGAGGAATATGCACCGCATTAGAGCTTTGACAATTTTCCCTTAAAAAATGATCATCCTATCTAATAAAAGAGTAATATACAAATTAATCATCACTCCACGACAAAGATGGCAGCACCCATAGCAATGGGGCAGATGCTGGCGGCGTCACCCTAGCAACGTGAACACAGCAGGCATTACCTCGGCCACCTGTGAGCAGGTCGCACTGCCCTGGAGCAGGCAAGCACCACGCTTGAGGCCTGTTCCTGGTTGCCACCGCTGAGGTAATCGGGAGCAGAAGAGCTAGCGTGTGGGCAGGCCCCCAGACAGCCCCCAGCAGGGCCTGCTCCCCATTGCTGTGGCAATGATTGGTGTGCAGGCAAGCATGGCAGGCAGGCAGCACCCAGCCCTGGCCAGAGCTCAAGGGATAGAACATCATGCAGGTGAGGCCAGGAGCCTGAGAGATCAACACAGAGGGGTGCCTGCTCCAAGCCTCCAGGCCCCCGGCAGACAGACAGACACACATATACACACACATGGCACCTGACAGACTGTGGACATAAGTAGGAGATGTACTGAGGGGTCCCAGACTGTGAGAAAGGGCAGGCTGGGCTGAGGGACCCCCACCTTCCCCTGTGCACGAATTTCATGCACTGGGCCTCTAGTATATATATAATTTGTTATATACGTATAACAGAATTATCATTGTCCTCTCTTAATATGTTAAAAGCATATAATATTTACAACAGGGCAAGAAAGTCCAATTTCTACCAAGCAACCTCATTTTTATTATAGTTAGTTTTTGCAAACATAGATGTTAAGCATAACTGAAATGCATATAGTTAGCATTTCCAGAATTAGGGCTAATGCAGTTGACATGGACATTATACATATGGGCAAACCTATGGTACAAGTCAAGGCTAAGGGCACAGAGAACGTGGTCCAGGGTCCTAGTCATGCTCTGAAACTTACCCCACAGAGCTCAGGTTTCCTTAGATATAAAATAAGGGGTAAATTTGTACTTCACAAGCCAGGAGTCAATATATTTAGGGGGAACTTTTGAAAATATAGGGATTCTGAAGAGCTAGCCCATGATTTCTACACAGAGGAAGACCTAAGGATGTGCATGTACTAAAGCTCCCCAGAGAGATTTCTGCTTCCAATCAAGCTAGAATAACAGGGACTACATTAACTCTCCCACAGAAACAAGTTAAAAACCAGACAAAGCACACGAAACAATGGTTTTTAAGACATTGGACATCAGACAACAAAGAACAATAATCTCTGAGTGATAGGAGAGCCCTATCCTGGATTACTGTCTTGAGAGTTTCCAGGTTGTGTTGCTAGTGGTCTCCCTGCATTGGGGAAATGGACTTGGGAGTCTAAGAAGGCCAAAGTGGTGAGACTTTGCAGAGGAAAGCACTGGACACAGAAAGAGCAGCACAGAGATAACCCTGAATACTGCAGAGGGTCCCCTTCAGCTGAGCACTGATGAATGCAGGTATGTGAGAAAACTGTACAAGGGCAGAGACAAATGCAACACTACCTCCTGGTGAACACTCTCAGCAAACCAGGAAAAAAGAACTTAACCCGATAAAGAGCATTTGTGAAAAAAAACACACCTTATAACTAACATTATACTGAATGGTGAAAGCTAGAATTATTTTCGCTTAAGACCAGAACTAAGACATGGGTATCTGCTCTCATCACTTCCATGCAACATTGAATTGTGGTTCTAGCTGGTGCAATTAGGCAAGAAAAAGAGAAGTGTTTGCTTCCAGATTGGAAAGGATGAAGTAAAGCTGGCCTTATTATCTCTGCAGGAAAGCTACCTGCATAGCTTGTGAATTATGATGGAATTTATAAAAAGGCTACCAGAATTAATAGATAAGTTGCAGGGTACAAGAGTAATAATTAAATGAGGAAAAAAGCATCTGAAGAACATTAAGTTCAAAGTATGGTACTTACATTAGGGCTTTTGTAATGTTAGAAATATACATGGTTTCAACACCCCCCTCAAATAATGTGGGTTTTTTATTTATTGTTAGAATTTAGAAGAATAAAAGGATTCCCTTCAAAGAGGAATAATGTAAGCCATGCAATTTATTCCATATCCATTATTGCCATGGTTACATGGAAGCTCAGAATCAATTGAAAAGTATAGTCCTAACAATTTTAAAATGCCCTTCAATTTTATATCTGAGTCATCTTCCCTTTGATGCTAATTTACTGTTCCAATTAACTTTCTTATAAACTGCCTATTTCTTTTTGGGAAGAGGAAAGAAGGAAAAGAAATAAACAAATATATAATTTGTATACCTATATGTATCTGTTATTTATATCTAGAACATTCTAGCTACATATTCATTCACATTAATTCAATAAACATGTATGAACTATTGAAGCAGATCCTATGTAACACCCAAACTCTGGCTTCCTTATTGCATAATTACCAGCATCTGTGTGTGTGTGTGTGTGTGTGGGGGGGTGTTTACTCTATCTTGTGTGGTTTAATTCCATTAAACCTCATTCTTTAGGGACTTTGAGTTAAAGGAAAATCCATCCATTGGGCCAAAAAGGAAGAGGCATTTTTAAATTAAATTCCTCATCGGCACTTTCCCAGTGTGGTAACACTAAATCCAGAGGAAAGCAGTCTTGGCAACTGCTTCAGCGACTTTACCAGCTTGCATTTTAGGCTTGTGAATAATGTCATTTGAGAATGTAAATCACCAGCTAAGGTCTGACATTTTATTTTCCATCTTCCAATGAAACTGGGCACTAATTGATAATATAGTACAATTCCATTTATGTTTGAATAATAAAGCAACATTCACAGCTCAGCCCTTGGACCATTACATATATTATTCATGTTTTCAAAATGTAATAAATATACATGACATCACTTTCCCAATGAAAGCTAATGACCAACCTTGGTGATGGTTATAGTTTTTGGCAAAATGTTTTTAATGTTCTTCAAATGCTTTCTTGGGATTCATGAAATAGTGTCAAGCATAAGCATGTTTAGCTTGGGGTAATGGATGGGGCAGAGAGAGATATGCACATGAAAATGACATGTACATGCAAAAACTATTCAGGTGATGCATCTGAGAAACACTGATGATAGTCCTATTTTAAAAATCATTTTTAATTTAAAAATCCTCTTAGGGTTACATGCACCGGAGAAATGGGCTTGGGAGTACATTTAAGTGAGTTTGCATCCATTTTGTGGCTAATGTGTCCTTTCTTGGCATTAAAATAACAGGGACCAATAACAACCATTTTTACTAGATAATAAAGCAATCCTCACTTAGAAGGGCTTCATGCTGGATGCTTTATAGAAACCCAGAGTATTAAACAACTGTGTAGAATTGAAAGGGGCCTAAGATCTTTTGGTCCAATCTCTACTTCCAGGAGGGGATCCTGAGACCCAGAGAAACTATCGATGTCCGGAGCCTATTGCAACGATGAACAAGCCATGAGTCCCAACATTGCCAAAGCCATTCAGAGGGCCCTGCCATCGTGGCTTTCCCTGAACGTATTTCAGGCTGAAATAACCTTTCCTGACATTTTCTCCTCATCATAGAGACAGCACGGTGTGATTTGAAAGCTTGTGCTTCTGAGTCACATAGACTTGGGTTCAAATTCCGGCACTTAGATTTCATTTACCAATGGACTTTTAGAGAGAGAAGGCGGGGGGGGGGGAGAGAGAGAGAGAGAGAGAGAGAGAGAGAGAGAGAGAGAGAGAGAGAGAGGAGAGATGGGGGGATCGAGAATAAGAGATATTAATTTGTTGTTCCATTTATTTATGCATTCATTGGTTGCTTCTTGTATGTGCCCTGACCAGGTATTGAACCCACAACCTTGGCATATTGGGATGATACTCTAACCAACTGAACTCCTGACCAGGGCAGATTGCTTAGTTGTTGTTGTTTTTAAATTTAACTTCCACAATCTTGATTCTCATATAATTCTATGGTCAGGTAGCTGTCACCCTATCTATAAAATATATGAAGAGGTTCTATCACCTGGAAATTATGAAGATGTCCAAGGAAATCTGTGAGAGAGGCTGAGGCCACTCTGCCATGAGAACTTCATACAGTGCACAACTCGTGGTTAGAGTAATTAGCTCTACAGAACAAAGTGTGTTTCAATGTCAATGTCACTCTCCACTGGTGAGCTCTTTTCATGTGAGCTCGCTAAGAAAGAGACTCTCACATCAGGCTTCTCGTGTCTCAGTCTGGTTTTCTGTGATCCATCCTGTTCTCGCCCCATACAGGTTAGTCTGCAACAAATATCTGCTTCTTGGTTCTTCATCTTTCTATGTCAAAGCTAGAAATGGCTACACAATACTACAACTCTCTAGTACACTATGCTCAGCTGTTACTTTAAACCCACCCCTTTGAAGCCCATGATATGGTCCTGTAAGAGTCACTCACTAGAGCTGCCTAATGGAAATTTCTACAGTGATGAAGGTGTCAGCACTGGCCAATAGCCTCATGGGGCAATTTAGCACTGGAAATAGGACTGACTAACATGGCGAACAAGCTGAGTTTTTTACTTTCCTTTATTTGAGTGAATTTAAATAGCCACCTATGGACAGAAGCTACCATATTGGACAGCACAGATCTAGAGGCTGGATGGATAGATATTGGTAGCCTGCCTCTCTCTCTTTTGTTCTCACTTTCCTCCTTTTTCTACTCCGTTTTTTTCTTCATACTAGTATATGATAAAGTAACCCAGGTCAGATAAAGCTTCTCCCAAGGAAACATATTTGTTTTCTAATGGAATCCTTTTGAGGGATGATTCTTAAATTGGGAAAAAAGAATGTCAGGTCCATAGATTCTCGTAGGGAAATCCTTTGAGGTTAAGGGGGTCTGTGGTTATGCTGTGGCCTTCAAACCATACCTTATGGGTAAGTATCTACTCTGTTCGTTTAGAACACAAAGCATAACTGAGCATCTCCTGTGTTACTGACATTGACATTTCCTGATAAGTGGAGCCTTATCTTATCCTCTTTAATAACCTGATACAGATTTTAAGGCCAATAGCTTTTAAAGTACTTCAAGTCATTAAGTGCTTTAAGCCCTTATATCTACATTCTGTTCTTAAAATAGGCAATGATTTCATTTTTAAAGGCTTTCATCATCTGTCTCTAGTTGCCTCATCCCCATGTGTTGTGAGTGTAGACACCACCCATGTCATCATTGTGTGCTCACTCATTGAACAGACACCATGCTCCCTTCAATCTGCTGGTGCTGGAGGAAGAAAGAAAGAAGAAGCAGGGTGAGTGCAGGCATTTACAGAAGACCAAGTATTTTATCGGTGGCCCCTAAGAAGGTGTTCTAGTATCTATAGAAATTTCCCGTGCCTACTGTCTAGTGTCTGGCCTGGGACGTCGTTGTGTCTCGGCCTCCAGTTGCATTCCTCAGCAGTGATTTCTGAGTGGATGGCCTGTGGTGCTCAAAGCCCAACCTTGCTCCTTCAAGATTTGACTTTCCAGACACCAGCTCGGTCATGACCCAGCCAGGTGGGAGTCAAGAGGCTGAGGGTCCTTGGTGGCTGAGTACAGAATTGCTTATTAAAGCTGCTGCTCAATAAATTACTTCCCCAAACTGCACCCAAATGTGTACTTAACCACTCTGATGACTGTGGTAACCCATTCAGCACTTCCCAACTCCTCTCAGCTGCCAGAAGTATCTTTTTCATATTGTTTCCTGATGATGTAAATGGTTTGTTTCTCGTACCCTTATAAAATCATGGGAACCTAGAATGGTTTAGTACCAACATAGTTTGTGTCTGCTGATTAGCAATTTGATCAATGAGCCCAAACACTATAAGAAAAACATAGTGTAGATAAGCAACATGATGCTCTATTCACTCATTTAATAGTTTGGCACTTCCTGTTACAGGACTTCTGTCTGGGTACATTTCTCCCCTCATTTAACAGCAATAAGAATTATTAGCACGTTGTCAATACCATTTTTACTTGTAGATAAGGAAACTGAACCTAGGGAGTTCAAGAAAATTCTGCAAGAACTTGGAGCTCAGAATAGTAGAGCTGACACACAAATCTAGTTCCGTCTGGCCCCTAGGATAGCTCTTTCCACTTCTCATACATTTAATCCTCCTTAAAAGTCAAGCTGGTGTGAACTATTTAATGTCTGAATTCCAGGTGCCTTTACCAGGGAGTCTTATTTGTTCATTAGAGTAGGTTTGACAAGACTTGAAAATATAGATATTTATTTGAATTCCTTTGTGTCTTTGAAGAAAATGTATTTATATAACGGTGTTACAAAGCACAATGTTTCATGAAGTAAACATTTCTGTCATCCAATTAGTCCTCATTATGAAGTATTAAAAATGTGTGTGTCCCTAGCCGGTTTAGCTCATATAGAGCATCAGCCTGTGGACTGAAAAGTTCCAAGTTTGATTTCAGTCAAGGGCACATGCCTGGGTTGCAGGCTTAGTCTCCCGGTGTGGTATGTGCAGGAGCAGCCAATCAATGATTCTCTCTCGTCATTGATGTTTCTCTCTCTCTCTCCCTTCCTCTCTGAAATCAATAAAAATATATTTAAAAAAATGAAAATAAAAATATGTGAGTATGTGTATACATGCATGTGTGTATTTCCTCCCTCCTCATGTACACACATATCAGTCTTGAAATGTTGCTTTTGTTCCTGTATTTTACTTTTTTAGGGTAAAAAGTAATATCATTTTTTATTTAAATAGTCAGTTCGCAGTTTGAGTTCACCTAGCAGTTTGCCATGCAACTTTGACAAAGATCATTTATTCCTGGGGCCTCTGTCTCTCCACCTGTGAAAGGGGAGTCTTGGCCATATTACTGTTCACCTGCTTTTTCCTCATGGAAGTATTGATTTATTAAATGGGTTGACCTAACCAGTACTTAGACCTTGGAAATGAAACCTGGTTTCTTACTGAGAATACCACCTCTTCTTGACCTCTGCCACTTGCTATTGAATAGTGATAAGTAAGTCAACTGTTTATGTAACTTCTATAGCATGCCTGGTGTTGATATTTGAAGCATTCTTTTCATCATGGAGAATCCAGAACCCTCTATTCCTTATTTCATTCCCAGAATTATCAGAATATATACCGCTAGGCTTTGCGTATAATTTGCGAAAGAATAAAACCTACAGTAGCCTACAGCAGAGAGGTAAGGACTCTTCTAGCTTTAAGGAAGCTGCTCTAACCATTGCTGCAGAGTAACCACAAGGTGGCAGTCTCTTAGAACGTCAGGACTCAGTAGAAGTCCTGAGCCATTGCCTTGGTGGTTGATCTTGTCCTCATTGCCCAGCCATATCAAGGTCAAGTGTTTGCCAAGGTGATAGCTATCAAGAGGTCCATCAGGCATCCAACAAGGAGGGTTTTCTAAAACGTGGGAACAACATCACTCTTCTATTTTAGAGTGTCACAGCTTTCAGAACTGTTCCGCTCAAGAATCTAAAGCATGCAGTTAAACATACAGAAGTTAAGAGTTTAAAAGGGGTGGTGGGGAGGGACTCTTCCTTATACTTTCCTACTGTTTAAAGTCATTGGTTCTCAACATCGATTGTATATTAGAATATACCAGGGAACTTTCAAACCAGTCTCGGGGGTAGGATCCCAAAGATTGATTTTTAAAGCACCCGAGCTGCTTCTAAAGTGCATTCAGAGAAGAGAACCCTCTCTCCAGGCCCTCAATTTATTCACTCATCCACTCACCATGTACTGCATGCTTCCTCGTGTCAGCACCAAGCGAGGGGATGGTGATGATGTAAAATAAGATCCTACAATTGCCCCCAAAGCCATGTAAGTAAGGAATTCAATTCAGCAATCATTCATTAAGTTCTTGCTATGTGACAGGCACTATGCTAGATATGGATGGGGCTGAGATGACAGCAATCCTGCTGTCTAGCACTTACATTCCAGCAGGCAGTATGTACAGACAATTATATGAGGCAGAATTGGGTATCATCAATGTCTTGCCTTTTTATAACATTTCACAGCAGCAGAAAGCATTTTTCAACAACTGGTATAACTCGAAGCTCACCCAATAGTTATCACTATCTGAAGTTCAGAGAGGAGACTGACATGCTTTCCCAATAACAAGCAGAATTAAGTTCCCACACTCAACTCTACATCCTCTGTGTCCAGTGCTCACTGCATCATTCCATCTTGTGTTGTGCGATCAAGAAAGAGTGGTTGATTTTCACTGCAGAAGCAAAGTTATTTGTCCAAGGGCATATCTGTGCATTTGCCTCGGGAATATTGGTTCTTGGAGAGTGAGTGGAGGATCACTTCTTTCCACACATTCCCTGGCCTCTTTCCTCCATCCCCTTCTGATGCTGTCTCCATGCTTATATCCATTTTATTTTATTGTATTATTTTGTCTCTTTAAACATTTTTGATTTATTGAGATATAATTGACTATAACAATGTCTAAGTTTGAGGCATGCAAATAATGATTCAATATTTGTATATGTTGTGAGAGGATTACCACATTAAGTTTAGTTGAACAACTCTGAAAAAAGGGGGGGGGTTTGTGAAGCAACAGTTAACATCCATTACCTCACAGTTACCATTTTTTCCTTGCGGTGACATCTTTTAAGGTCTACTCTCTGGGCAACTTTGAAATACAAAATCATACCATTAGCTATAGTCATCATGTTGTACATTACAATGGCTAGAACTTATTTATCCTATTACATCTTTACCCAGTTCCCCTAACTTCTGCCCGTGGCAACCACAAATCTGATCTGTTTCTATGAGTTTGGCTTTTTTCCAATTCTACTAGGTGGGATCATATATCATTTGTCTTCATCCGATTCATTTCATTTAGTGAAATTCCCTCAAGGGCCATCCATGTTGCTTATATCCTTTTTTTATATGATACCCTCCTACATTTGCCAAATTTCTGTTCTCTAAAATTATTCTGGATGTGTACTGTCATGAAGAGAAAATTGAAAATATCGAGTTGCATCAGCAGATCTGCTTGCCATAAGCTTTTGTCAATCACAGAAAGGTTTAATTAGAGGACTGGAAATTAATCCAAATGTGTATAAAGAAGAAGACAGACAAGTTTCATTTTCAGAGATCTCCATTCTGTCATCCAATAAAGTGTTCAGCCAAATGCCATCTGAATTGGGACTAGCACATAAGATAGCTGATGATGAACATGTTTTAGGAATTAACCTTATGGCTGATTTGGAGAGTTGACTCTTAAGGGAGTGAGGTGTGGATGAATATCCTCCCTGTGTGTTGACCCTGCAGACTCAAAATTATATTAGAAATCTTCAGGGTCAATAAACATAGGCAGATGTTTCTGGTCCACTGTTTTATTTTCTCATAATAGCAGAATATCTACTAAGTGGTTGATTACCAGAGGATCCATGGCATTTCTATTGCACAGAAGATGTTACTGCAGAAAGTCCCACTGTGAGGCTGTGGAAATATCTATCATTTCCTTAAAGGCCATTAGAGGATTGTCCAGATTTAGGTGCCCTAGCCTAAGAGAAACACCGAAAAATTGGGAGTACACTCAGGAAAAGACATTCATATGATGAAAGATATGAAGCTAATTTTGAAGAAGAACAGTTGAGGACCTGTCAAGTTTTGGGCTAAAGAAGCAAAGATTTAGAAAGGAGTTATCTTCAAATATGAAAACACCTATTCATACAAGTAAGCTTCATTCTATGTAGCTCCAGAGAGAAGGACAAAGATTAGGATTGGAAGTGACAAGGAGGCAAATGTTAATTTACCCTGATGTGGAAGAATGTTAGAATTATTCAGTAATGAAAGCAGTTGCTTCACAAACCCCCCTTTTTTTCAGAGATGTTCAAGAATACTATGTCAAAAATGTGGAAGTAGGGATTCTTCGGCTGGGTAAGAAGTGGAAAAAACTAAGAACTTAAGATCAAATAGAGATCGTTTCAGGGGCTGGTTCACCATTTTACTACCTGTGGGACCTGGGAGGCCATTGAACTTTTCCACACTTTAGTTTCTTCATCTTAAAATGGAAATGATAATTACACCCACTTCATAGTGTTGCTATAAATATTAAAGGTCAATATGCATAAAGCACTGAATTTCATGCCTCATATGTGCTGCTCTTGTTCCTCCTTCCCCTTTCTCATCATCTTATTCTTCTCCCTCCTCTTCTTCCTCTTCCTGCTCCTTTGCATTCTCCCCTTTCTTATTGTTATCATAAAATTTATAATGTGGATTAAATTAGTGCCTACAAGATATAACTCACTCCTTTTTAATATTTACACCTAACACAAATCAATCATACCCTGGAAATAATTCTAGATCCTACAGTTACAGTTGGGTTGAAGCCAAAAGTGGTAGACCAGTGCTAATATAGTAAGTGTAGCTTTATGGAAAGAGGGATAGCTCCCTCTCCCTCTTTAGTTTCATCTGTTCACAATAAAAAGTTCTCTTGTTGAGAAGAAAGGAAAGAGCTGTTAGGTGCAGCCAGTACCTGAGGCTATCGGAGCTCGGGAGGAAGCCCAGAATTCACTGCACCAACCTTCCCCATCACCAGGTAAGTCACTCTCCCAGAAAAATCCTTCTCCCCTTGCCAGGGGGTCCCCCTGGGTGCCTTTAGGTTGGGAGCATCACCTTGCATTTTCAAGGTGCAGCAGGAAGAGAATCTGCCATTTTATCTCTTGGTCTCTGTTTCCCACTCTCTCCAAGAGGACTTGCACTGCCTCTGCCCCCACCCTGGGTGCTGTGGGGAAGATTAATTAGCTAATATGGGTAAAGGGCCTCTGATGATGACTGCTAAGTGTTTGCACCATGTAATTGCCATTTCCCCCCCAAGAAAATATCCATAGAGTTACTAATTAGGCAGTGTTGAAGCACCTCACGCCCCATTATTTTACAGTTGTCTTGCAATTAACTGGCATCAGTACCATTTCAAGTGGCATTTATTGCCCATTTCCTTGGTTTAATTTTTGGAAATTTTATGGGAAGCCTGGGCATTGTTTCTTATTCCTGTGACTTGAATAATTAACAATGTAAATGTGGCTTCGGGTGGTGATATTGTCAACGAGAGTTCTTTAGAGATTTTAATTAAGAACACTACAGCACTGTACTCCACATGAAAGTTTATTACGGTGCCTAAACACTGTAAGCTCGTCTCCTCCTGCTGGAGTGTCTCTCTGTGTGTGTGCATGTTACATATGTGTATATGCCAGTGTATGGTTTCGTGATCAGTTGGGTAACATGAGCTATGAGGACAAGAGCAAAGTCCTCCTTTGACTTAATTTGCTCTTAGACACAATCTGGAGAAGCTGATTAATACACTTTTCTCCACTGTCTTACTACAACCTAGAGATTTGAGTTGGCTCAAATCAAGCATCATTTGGTAAATGTCCACAATGTTATCAGGTACAGGAGTAGCCAAGTTTCATACTCTCTTTAAATTTTGCAGCAAATCAGTGAGGTTTCTCCTGATGTCAAAATAAATAAAGGCTCAGGAAAGTAAGAGGGCCAGAGTCACAAGCTAGTGACAAGGACAGGACTCCAACCCAACTTTCTATCACTGTCATCGCCTGACGTTTATTTTAACGATGGGCAGTGGGAAGGACATTATGATACAATGGTCCTGGGAGACACCAGGATTATTTCTTCCTCTGCATCTTCTCATCTGGACCATCTTGGAGAAGTTTTAGCACCTCCTAAGCTTCATATTGTGATGTAAATATGAAAGCAGAGGACATATATGAAAAAGTAATTAGAACATTTCATGGTGATAGGTCCTCCCTTTCCCCAGCTGGTGGGCGGAGTATGATGTAACCTGCAGCCCAGAAACACCTGAGTGACTAACCATGTACCTTATATGGACTATACATTGAACCACCAATCAACACCTGCCAAATGCCCTAAGCCCTTGCCCCTAAGTACTGGAGTCTTAACTATGTACCTTATATGGACCATACATTAAGTCACCAATCAGTGTGCGCCGAGTACACTAAGCCCCCATTCCTTCCCATTCCTCCCCTCAAAAGGTGTGCTCACTTCTACACGGGTTGCTGTTCTCTCATGGAGAGACAGCCTGGCAAGTCTTTTTCCCTTAATAAAGCCTGTAATCCTGGTTTTCAGCTCCCAACTGGTCTCTCACATGGCACATAGAAAATACACCACACACAGTGATTGGATGGATGGGTGCATTAAAAAAGTATGAATAATGAATGAATGGCAGAGACTTTTGCTCATTTGTAATATTACCTCCCCACATTCTTTTTTTCCAATTTGATTGAGAATTAGCTGATATATATCATTGTATAAGTTTACGGAAAATGGCATGATGGTTTGATTTATACATATTACAAGTTATTACCTCAATAAGTTTAGCTAACATCTATCACCTCATACTGATACAATAAAAATAAAAAAGAAGGAAAAAATATCACCTTGTGATGAAAACTCTTAAGATTTCCTCTCTTAACAACTTTCCTATCTATCATACAGCAGTGATAACTATAGTCACTATGTTGCACAGTACATCCCTAGAAATTATTTATTCCCCAACTTCTTAAAAAAGAAAAGAAAAATGAATCTCAAGGTTTTGAGAAAGCTTAGTGTAACTGACTGGGGCCCAGGCTGTCTGTCCCTCTGTGGTGGGTAAACTGGGTAGATCATTGATTATGAAAGCACAGCCAGCATCTTGACAAAAATTACCACTAAGATCAGAATATGGTGATTCTTGATGAGCTGAAATACATGGGTCTTCGTGTTGTGACTTCTTCCTCCCCATTTCATGAGTATAGGACAGAATGGCAGAGCCAAGAGGAGGCTTAGACTTGCAATCACAAGATTCTATTCGGAATCCCAATTCCACCACATGGAATTATCCATGGAGCACTTTGACCTTTGAAGAACCCTCCACTCTAAATGGTGAATTTCACAGGAACTGTCCAGACTCCAGGAAATGGCCTCTGAAATGGAGATTTTCTTATAGAACCCAGAAAGCCTTGGGCAGTGCTCTGTATACCCTTCTAGGGAGTGAGAGAAGCAGGACTGGGTGAAAGTGGCTGCAACAAAGCAGAAGCTGATCCACCAGGCATTTCTGGAGCTGGGAGCGCCCTCCAGCGCTGTCCTGAATTGAGAAGGAGAGCCCAGCCTTTGAAGCCTTGCAGACTGTCCCCTGGGGAGGGGAGCAACTTTGAGCAGAGCAATGGAGGACAGTGATCTTCCCTCACTAATTCCATATTATTTCAGCAATTATTTAGTGCACGTCTATGACATGCTCACTAGGAACTTGGATGTGAATGGAGCTCACAGACTGTGTAACAGAGTTGTGTTAAATCTGGACGTCAAGATCATAACCAGCTTGCTAGACATGGCGGCCCAGGGAACAAAAACAGACAGAGAACAGTCTCTAAAACATCAGCCTATCCACCATCCCCAGACTGAGATGAATGCAGCAAAGGGAAGAGGAGGAAAGGCTTTAAGGAAAGTAATGGCACTTTTGCCTGGGCCTGAAATGTCCTACAATCCAAGAGGCTGTACCAGTGTCTGCCAGTGGCCATCTCAGCCAGAGTAACCCCTGCAGGGTTAACTGGCTTACGCATCATCATATGCACTTACAGGATGCCCGTTGCACAGCCACATGCACTCATGGAGGCACAGTAGCCACCATGAGGCTTCTCTCCCCAGCAGGGCTGGTCCAGGCACCCGCCCTTTCCTCTTTACCTACCCAGACTGCTGGGAAAGGCAGGGCTTCACTCTAACCATCTCCTCTTCCTTAATATTTCTCTTACCTGCCTGCAGCTCCCCAGGATCTGTGTGTCTCCAACAGGCGAACATGAAGCCTCTCCTGAACCGTGAGAGCAGACGCTGGAGGGATGCTTGGTCTGTGAGCAGAATGAAATGGGCTTGAGTCATGGGTCCATTGCTTGCTGGCAATGGACAGGCTACGTAACTAGCCTGGGCACTGGTTATTCATCAGCTCCAAATTGATTGGGAGGAATAAGGACCATGTCACACTGCGAGGATCAAATGGGAAAAAGAGATAACTCAGAATGAATGGCTGAATTCAGATTAAATGGCCACTTACAGGGCATCTATCAAAGGCTAGGAATGGTGTGGGAAACATTATCCCTTATCTTAATAATCAATTGGCTCGACAATTGTCTTTTTGCAGTGAGAAATGGAGGCTTGCAGAGATGATTTCACTTGCTGGGGTTACCCAGCTATCATGCCTGTGCAGTCCAAACATCCAGCTGCACATAGACTAGAGATCGCCTGGGCCTCAGTGGCCTCCCAGTGTCCTTTGCACAATGATCATGATGCGATCAGGTGGTGCATGGACTGCCACTGCCTCCTGCTTCAGCCTCGATGCACCCCACTCTGCTCTCCTTCCTCAGAGCCCAGCACAGCTGGCAGCCTCAGTGTCTGCTCTGCTCCCTCTTGCTTTTGCAAGTACTGCTTCTTCTGCCTACAACTCTCTTCTCGTCACTCTTGTGTGACCTCACTAAAGCTTGTTTATCCTTGAACTCGCAGCACAAGCCTCTGGACCCCGAGAAAGAAAGAAGATATTAAGAAGGGCTCCTCATGGTTAACGGGGCTCCAATTTTTAAAAACAGAGCCTTGCAGCCATTTCTATACGGGGCCTCTGATGCAAACTGTGCTTCAGGGAGAAGCCTGCCCTGAACTACCTGCCTCGGGACTGAACTGCCTGCCTGCACTGTGTTCCTGCCATCTGAGCCAGCCCTGATAAAGGATTCCTGGAATCCTATTTCAACCAATAGGAATGAAGCTCTCCCCATCTAATGGGAGCTACATAGCTATATCCCATCAACATCTTCACTGACCAATCAGAGCAACTCAATTCTGACCAATCAGGAGAGTGCCTTTTGGACCAATCAAATGGCAAGTCCTTATGCGCATGAGGCCAGACCAATTAGGCACCAGAGACTTCTATCTATACAAGTCATTCCCCACTGGCTCTCTGAGCACAGTCTCTCTTTCCACCAAAGATTGAAGACTTTATTTCCCTGGCTGAGCTGAGACCCGGAAGATGCCTCAGCAGAGCAGGAAGACCAGTGCAGGCCAGAACAGACTGGCACAGAATGCAGCAGGCCCGAGCAGAGTGGAGCAGACTAACAAGGAGCAGAGCAAAGCAGACTGGAGCAGAGAAGAGCTGTGTAGACTTGAGGGACCAGGCCCCAGGGCTGCCATACAGCCCTACTGTATCACAATCCAGCTGTTTTGTATTCAATCAAGTTTTGCATTTCAATCACTGGCACACATTAGTGCACTGAATTGGTGCCAACACTCATACAACTATCTACCATCGCTTGACACCTGTCTTTCTCAAGGCATGCAACCCTGATGCTCACCTCAGCTTCCTGTGTATCACTGACAGAGGCCTGTCCTTTCCTTCAACCCCCCTCACTCATTTGCAGCTATGCTTTCTCTAATGGGTCAGTTGATTCATATTTTCCTTTCCTTTTTAAAAAATATATGTTATTGATTTTTTAAAAAATATATTTTATTGATTTTTTTAAAAATATATTTTATTGATTTTTTACAGAGAGGAAGGGAGAGGGTCAGAGAGTCAGAAACATCGATGAGAGAGAAACATCAATCAGCTGCCTCCTGCACACTTTCTACTGGGGATGTGCCCACAACCAAGGTACATGCCCTTGTCCAGAATCAAACCTGGGACCCTTCAGTCCACAGGCCAAAGCTCTATCCACTGAGCCAGACGGTTAGGGCTCCTTTCCTTTTTCGATTGTAAGCTATATAAACACAGGCATAGTATAGCATAGCTGGCAGGGACCTTAAATGATGGATCTAAAGTCTGACTCCCCACTTATTATTAGCTCTGTGAGTTTAAGTGAGTTACTTTACCTGCTTTTGACTTAGTTTTGTCATCTGTAATATAGGGGTCATAAGAGAATTGCAGAATTGTTGTGAGGACTAAGTAATTTAATACTTATTTTATAAAGCGTTTAGAATAGAACCTGACACATAAGTGCTTGCTATTATTTGATTTGTTTCGGAGGTAGATCGTGTTATGCCTTTTCAGGTACCAGCCCCTATAATCACTTCCTTTGCAAATCTGCTATTATTTCTTTCAAGATTCTAGCTTCTTCAACCTCTTTTTACCCAAGTGGCTAAAATCTGACTCTTTCCTAAGCCTACTTGGATTATGGCAATATTGTTTTCTTTCTCTGTGCTTTCAATTGAAAAGGAAATTTCCTTTCAATTTCTATTTCAAAGTTCAAATTTTAATTTCATTTGATTTCCGTTGAAATGTCTCTCTCCCTTGGTGGGAAGTGGTTATATAGTTTTAATTACATTTGAGTTCTGCCCCAAGGAAATCTGGTTCAACAGAGTCAGTCAGCTCCAAGAAACGTGCATGGGAGGCAAGAAAGCTTAGAAAGGTGGCTTTTGCCAGTGTGAGTAAACCCAGCTCAGCTCCATTCTGCTAAGTGGAGCTGTAAGTCTCAATATTAGTGTTCATGCCCATTAACTCTCCTCTTTTTCATCTCTCAATGAGCAGCTTGGCTTGTAGGTTGACATGACAAGCTCAGTTTCCTAACCCCAGCACTACTGGCATAGTGGGCTGGGTAATCCTTTGTTGCAGGGAGAAGTCTTAGGCACTGTAGGACGTTTAGCAGCATCTTTGGCCTCCACCTACTAGATGTCAGAGCACACCCCCACCCTCACCCCAGCTCTACTGAACAGGCAAAAATGTCACAAATACATTATCAGATAACATGAGAGACAAAGTTTCCCTCAGTTGAAAACTACCATTTCAGCCCAATATTACATTTTATATAATAAACAGAACAAACACACTCTTATTCTTCCTTTTCCCACTCTCAAACATGTCTGTTATTCTCATACATTTACTATTCTAGATTCATTTTCAAGTATATTTAAAATATATTTAATTTCTATATTAATTTTGGAGAAATGGCATACAAAATATTAATTATCCAATACAGTTATATTTTCACTTATATAGTGTTGTTTTTTCTTTCTAAGTTACCATATAGTCCTGCAATTGGTTATAAGTTTATTATTAAAAATATTTTCAACCTGGCCCGTGTGGCTCAGTGGTTGAGTGTCAATCTACAAACCAAGATGTCATTGTTTGATTCCTGGGCAGGCATATGCCCAGATTATGGGCTCAGTCTCTAGTAGGGAGCATGCAAGAGGCAGCTGATCAATGATTCTCTATCCTCATTGATGTTTCTATCTCTTTCTCCCTCTCCCCTCCTTTCAGAAATCAATAAAAACATATATTTAAAAAATATTTCCAACTTGTCCTCTTGTTGAATCCATATGATTACTGATGGGATAAGTACATAAATTATTATTTATAGTCATAGAGGAGACTCAGAAGTTGGGTGGAAGAAGGTAGAACTCAGGCTGATTACTTGGACTCCAGGAGCCTTTCTTTCACCCTCTGCCTCACTTGAAGGCCTAAAATTGGAAAAGAAGACAAAGAAGATATGAAAACATGAGTCACTTCTTTTGTTTAAGAGCAGCAATGAAAGCATTGATCTTTCATGAAAGGGAAGATTTTCCCCATGGTTTAGTGTCCTAACTTCCATCAGTCCAGAAATCCCATACATTTTCTTCAACTGATTTCCAGCTCTATCTTGCAACTCAAGAGATTTGTGCAGTTGGAATCAATCTGAAGATTGCCCTTTTGCTACTGATGCTTGGGTGAAACTCTGATGCACTAGTATCTCATTCATTCTAATAGGGATCTGCAACTTTATTTAAAAGAGCAGCAGTGTGTAATAACAGGTGAATTATGTAGCCACGAACCGAAATTCATTATGACCGTAAGACTTGACTTTTTGCCACCTTCCTCTCTCTCTCTATGCATGGAGAAATAAGTTGGAACATAAAAATCACTGTGCTCTCCAACCTTTTTGCGTGATCACCTATGCATGATCACGAAGAAAAAATCTCTTTTTCTTCTGCCTCAGGAAGTGTCTAGAAAGACCCTAATTTACTGAAGTAGCATGTGGAAGACTAGGAGATGTCAGAAACAGCGGTGGCAGCTTGTCCAGTGAGTCAGGGTCAGCTTGGTGGACAGGTCAGTAGGAGAAGAGGAAAGGGGTCCAGACCAGTTAGATCACCATATTGTGCCTGAGAGCAAGTAGCCGACTATAGGGAAGGTCTAGACTAGTGGCTTGGATTACATAGGGTGTTAACTCAACACAAGTTAATAAGGGTATTCCAAGAGAGAATGACTGAAAATCCAGTGAGCTAGCAACACCACAGAAAACTGTTCCTAAATAACCATGCTCCAGTTCTGAGCAGCTCCAAGAGCAGAGAGGGAAAGGAGTTAGGAAGGACTAAGAGAAACATGGCAGAGCGCCACTCAGAGTTCTGTAGGGACCATGTGACTCAAATGGAAAGCTGGCTCCAGGAACATGTCAGAGACTCACTTACTTGGGGTGGAGAATAGACCCTGTAAGATAAGTAGCAATTTTTTAAAAAATATATTTTTATTTATTTCAGAGCGAAAGGGAGAGAGAGAGAGAGAGAGATCAATGATGAGAGATAATTATTGATCGGCTGCCTCCTGCACGCCCTATGCTGGGGATGGAGTCCACAACCCAGGCATGTGCCCTTGACCAGAATCGAACCAGGGACCCTTCAGTCTGCAGGCAGATGCTCTATCCACTGAGCCAAACCAGCTAGGGCAGTAGCAAATATTTTTTGATTCTATATCTTTATGTGTTATAGATGGACCTGCTTTTGCCACGCCTAGGTGAGAGTTTATCCATTAAATGAGCAAATGCTTTTAGAGGATTAAAATAAGCAATACTTTATTTAAAAAGACATTGCAATAGGGAGGATGCTCTGATCTCAGAAAAGTGCACCATTATGTAGAAGAAAATAAGTTTTTTTTTTAGAGCAGGAAGTTTGTGGGGAGTGGGGCAAACGGGTGGGGCAAACAGGTGGCATCACGAGGGTGTTTTAATGAAAAATATTTTTCTTTGTGGTTAGTTAATTCAATTCTCAGAAGTAGCTGTTAAGAAGGGTTTTGTACCTTAGTGGTTTAGTGCTTGTTGAAACTCAAGGCCAAGCTAAATTTTAGGAGTTTCTGGGAGGAGGGGAGCCTGACTAAAGTAGGTCAAGCTGAGACTCAATGGCTATGTCATGGGCAACTGTGAGCACTCAGTCCTATGAGGAGGTGCTTTTGTATAAAGTTCAGTGAGTGGTCCAAGGTGGGCTCATTGAGAAGGTGACATTTTAGCAGAGTTGAAGTAGGTTAGAAGGCAAAGACTTGAGAACCATGAAGGCACAAAACATGCTGAGGGAAAAGCTAGCACAAGGCATTAGCTGTTGGGTTTGAAAAGTAGAATGATAGGTTGTGTTTTTTAAGGATTTCCCCAGTAACACCTCCCATCCCACATGCTCCTTTGCAGAGTAGCCTTGCCACACTCCCATGAACAGGTGTTCATTTATCCATGTCCTTAAATCCTGCCAAGCACTGTGACTATTTAAACAAGTTGAATGTGATTCAAGTGTCTCTGTGCCAGTTCCAGGTGTGGCCCTTACCTGGTCCAGAAACATCGACTTCCTGCCTATTGGAACACATGCTCTTGTGATGTTGCCTCTCAGTACACTGTCTCACCTGCCTGCCATGTCATGAGAAGCCCAAGGCATCTGGAGGGGCCATGTGGTGGTGCTCTGGTCCACAGCCCTAGCTAGGACCCAGCACCAGCTGCCAGTCACAAGAGTGAGCCATCTGGGACATCTAGTCCATTGCGCCTTCAGATAACTTCAGATCCTGCTGTCACTAGACTGCAACCATACAAGAAATCTTCAGCAAGAATGCCCAGCTGATGTCAATCCACCTACAGAGCCACAGAGATAACAAATTGTTGTCTTAAGGCACTTAGTAAATGGCTGAAATAAATTGCAAGGAGGGTATTGTAAGTAGAGGGGCTGAGCAGGAGGGAAACTAGTGGGAGATAAAGTCAGAGAGAAACATGGGAAGTCCAGTTGGATATTTTCTCATAACAATTCTGGGCTTTACTCAGAGTGAAATGGAGGGCTGTTGCAGGGTTTTGAGAGAGAAGTGACAGGCTCTGATTTACATTCTCAAAGGCTCTCTCTCTGGCTGCCATGTGAGGACTAAATTGTAGGTGCTGTTGTAACAATCAAGGTGAGCAATGCTCAAATCAAGTCGGTGGAGAGGTGGGAGGTGAGAAGTTGTTGGTATCTGTGTGGGTACAACAAAGAGTGCTACCTGATGAATTGAGAACGTTATTAAGAAAGCCTGATACTGGGAGAATGCTGTTTTGATTCTTAACTGAGACAAAGAACCCTGCTACAGGAGCCGGTTCAAGGAGGAAGACTAAATGAATGCCTCAGTGAGAATATTAAATAGGCAATAGTGAAGGTGTCAGAGTTAGAAGTGTACAATGGGAATTATCAGCACATGACTGTTTTTAAAAGCCATGAATTAATGAAATCACTCAAAGGAATAAGTGTTAGAGAAGAAAACATAAAAGGGTACCAGGGACCGACCCCTCTGAGGCATTGCAAGGGAAGAGGCTGGGAGGAGACAAAGGCAGTAAAATAGACTAAAAAGGAACAGTCAGTGACATGGGAGGAAGACCTAGAGCAGCAGTTCTCAACCTGTGGGTCACATCCCCTTTGGCAGTCGAATGACCCTTTTTCTTGCATATCAGATATTTACATTAAGATTCATAACAGTAGCAACATCACAGTTATGAAGTAGCAAGGAAAATAATTTTATGGTTGGGTCACAACATGAGGAACTGTATTAAAGGGCCAGAAGGTTGAGAACCTAGAGAGTGAGAGTCCTAGAAGTCTAGGGCAAGAAGTGTTTCGGGTGGAAAGGAGTTACCAGCTGGGTCACATGCTGGTGACAGGTCAAACGAGAAAAACTAACATTGTATATGTCAACTGTAATTGAAAAATTAAAAAGAATTATTAAAAAAGGAAGAGAACTAAGAATTGACCTCTGTATTCAGCAATGCTCTCAGCCAAATCATCTCATTCTTTTTTTCTCTGTTTCTGCCCACATACCACCTGATATTTATTAAGCATTTACTACATATCAAGTATTTCCTCTGCCTTGGGGATACTAAGGTAAATGAAATGTTCCCTTAAAGAATTTGTTACCATTTGATTGGTTAAACAATATTTACTGCATAATTACTGTGTGAGATATTGTGCTAAATATTATGAGGAATATGTTGTCTGATTAGAAATGTTACACGCAAATGCATGCACTGTTAAGTTGCAATGAAAATGAAACCTGAAGAAATGTCACAATGAAGAGTGAGGCTTCAGCAAGTGGTTGGCTGATGTTATAAGAATAAATGTTCTGTGATGAAGGGGTAGGTTACCTAAGTTGGAAAAAACCTGGAAAAGCTGCATGAAAGGCACACAATTAGAAAAATGCAGGGTGGGGAGCCTGTGGCGCAGGCACAGGAGGTCAGTACATAGGCAACTTTGGAGGAATCAGGAAATGGATAGAAAAGTGCAACAACATGGATGTAGGATGGTATTGTAAGTGAAATAAATCAGATGCAGAAAAACAGTGCACGATTTCACTTATATGAGCAACCCCAAAACAACTGAAACTCGTATTAGCAGAAAACAGAACCCCCTGGTGGTTACCAGGGGCTGGGAGGACAAGAAGCTAGAGACTTCCTAGTCACAGGACATAACGTTTCAGTTCTGCAGATGAAGAAGTTATAGCGATCTCTTGGACTACAGAGATCTCTTCATGCCTACAGTTAACAGTACTGCATTGTACACTTAAGCATTTGTTAAAGAATCTCATGGTAAATGTTCTCACTAAAATAAAAAATAAACTGCCAATAATTACGAATTTTAACAAGGAAGTGGAGATAGGTCATAATGGATGAAACAATTAGGCATGACTTTGGATTTTGACCTTTCTTGGTGCTCTGACAGGGATGGGGTCTGGTGGATGAAGTTGGACCATTGGATGGCTCATAAATTTCTATTTTAAGATAATCAATCTGGCGATAGAAAGGGATGGAGTATGATTAGAGGATGGCAAAAATCAGAAATGATATTACTGGAATGAATTGCTACTGAGAATAGTGCAGGTATAAAGTCTTTTCAACCTCATGGAGACTTTTCCTCTTCATTGATGTGTGTTCTTGTACATTTAGGGTGAGTGAGTGTGTGTGTGTGTGTGTGTGTGCAATGAACATCTAATTCTTAATTTATTAATTCATAAATACTGTTTTTGCTCTCAGGAACAGAATCCGTTCACTTCACATTCTAGATATCAGTGGTACTTAAGAATTCAAATGCAATGCTTATTTTTTATATCATTCTTGGGGCCTGGTGCACAAAAATTTGTGCACTTGGGAGGTCCTTCAGCTCAGCCTGTGCCCTCTCACAGTCTGGGACCCCTCTGGGGATGTCCACCTGCTGGCTTGCCTGGTCAGCGTGGGTGAGGGGCTGATGGCTGTTTGCAGGCTGGCCAAGCCCCTCAGTGTGAACCCTCACCCCATTGGGGTGTGGCCAGCCTGGGTGACGGGCTGAGGGCCGTTTTCAGGCTTCCCACAGCCCCTTCAGGTTTTGGGTCCCTACTGAGGTGCCTGGACAGCCTAGGTGAGGAGCTGAGGGGCGTTTTTAGGCTGCCCACAGTCCCTTCAAGTTTTGGGTCCCTATTGGGGTACCTGGCCAGCCTAGGTGAGGGGCTGATGGCTGTTTGCAGGCTGGCCAAGCCCCCCAGTGGGGACCCTCACCCCATTGGGGTGTGGCCAGCTTGGGTGCAGGCCTGAGGGCTGTTTTCAGGTTTTCAGGCTGCCCACAGCTCCCATTGACTCAACATCCCAGCAAGGCTGGCTGGAAGCAGGTTTCTGGGGTTTATTTAGCTTCTATAATTGATACACTGTTCCTTTAATCCGAGGCCTAGGCAGGTAATGAAGCCTCCTGTCTGCTTCAGCTCCGTGGTTTCTATAATGGAAAGAATGTTGCCTTAGTTAGAGGCTCAGCCAGCCTAGGCAGGCAGTTCTCCATCGCTGGTGCAATGGAAGCCTGCTGTTTGCTTCAGCTCTGAGGCTTCTATAATTGAAACAATGTTGCAAATATGTTGCCTGGAGCTGGGAGAAGCCCAGCCAGCTGGCAGACAGTTTACTCCTGGTGCAATGAAAGCTTGCTGTTTACTCCAGCTCCGTGACTGCTGGCCTCCATCTTGGCTGGGTTAATTTGCATACAGCTGTTCTGATTGGCTGGTGGGCATGGCTTAGGCGTCCCATAGAAACGGTTAATTTCAATATTACTCTTTTATTAGATTAGATAATAAAAAGCTTAATTTGTTTTAAGATTTACTTTTCCTTTTATTTTCTAGTTATACCATGACATCATCCACAAACATTGGTATTTCAGTGTTTTTCATTTTGAGTCTTACACTTCTTTTTTTAAATCTAAAAAAATATCTGAGCATGGTGCCTTACACATATTATCTCTCAAAAAATTATAGTTCATTCTTATCTCCACCCCCCTTTTTTAGATGTCTGAAAAAAATTATCCAGTAAATAAGTTGTCACATTTAGGTCCTCTTATTTTTAAGTCATTATTAACTTTTATATTTTAAATATTCTAATCTTATTTTATAACTTAAAATCTCTTTTTATCACATTCTTTTCTATTTAAAAACATTTGTTGAGCACTTATTATGTGAGTCACCAAAACCTGAACAAAAACCACCCATCATCCCTGTGAAGGTCTCTGTTTGTGGAGGCAGACACTGATTTAAATCAATGCAGACACAATAAAATAATAGACATACAGATCAAGTAAATTGCTAGATTTCCCATTTCTTATTTCAAGCTTTGTTAATTGTTATATTTTAAGTGTTTAATAAATTGATTAAATTCAAATACATAAATTTATAATTTTTTCTAAAGCACTATTAGTATTACTATTGTATTATCAGATATTAATTTTATCTTATTGTTTTATTCATGACTTTACGTTGTCATCTTCCTTTGCCTTTTAAATATTTATTTAATATATATTAGAGAGTAAGCTTATTGTGTTGGTATTTCCTTAGTAATAGTAATAGCATAAATTACTACATTTTTGCTGGTTAATTACTCTTTCCATACTATTTCCAGTGCTTTGAAAACATGTTTTCATTTTGTTATATTAAACATAGCTTTGGAGGCTATAACTTGCTACATTTTATTTTGAAATGTAGAAAAAGAGTTTTTTCAGTAGAAAGCATCTTTCAGAATGTTTCCATTTGGGGTTTTCTTTTTTATTCTATGGATTTACTTTTGCTATTCCTGAGAGTTCTTTCTTCATGCATCTATATGTACAATGGATGCTTTAAAACATTCTCTTCCCTTTTAAAACTCATTTAAACTTCATCTAACTTTCATTATATTTTAAAATATTAACATGAGTTTTCAGAACTCTTTCTACTTTCTCTTTTATTTTATTTGTTCGGTGTTTGAATGAGCAGATTACTTCTACTCTCTGAGAAACAAGAATCTGGGCAGCCTTCTGGCCTCAACCTCTGTTAGTAGACAATGTCATTTACACAGAACGGCCTACAAGTGTCCATAGGCTCTTCCCGGGTCCTGCAGACACGCTGAGCTGCAGATCTTTGGAAAGGGGGCTCAGTCAATGACCAAACTCTCTTCAAGTTGTTCTGTCCAGCAGCTGGAGGACACATCATTGAACTCAACGCTAGTGTGCACATAGAGGAGTTCCAGAGAAAGAATTGCCTGGCAGCAAGGTGGGCTGCATTCTGACAAAAATCTCTTGTGGAAAGATGTGGAGGTAATAAAAGACAAGGCTCTATTTGCTACTAGGAAGAGGGTCCATTTGAAGGCGACGGGGCCCTGGCATCTGGCAATCCGCAGAGATTTTGTACATCGTGGTCCCAGGGGCCCTGAGGCTGCTCATGAGACCAGTGGACCATGAAACAGGAATCTGGGGTGAGGGGCCAGGGGGATGCTCTCTATGATCAAAGAATTTTTGTCAATTTTCTGAGAAGTTAGCTCTTATCTCTTCTCAGAAAACGTGTGACAAAAGTAAATAAATCCAAGAAAGTGTCTTTTGTATACATTTTGTGGTTTGCAGCTAAGGGTGGGGTAAGCTTGAGGCTGGTAGCGCTCTTGAGCACCTCTGGGATCCACAGATCCCATCAAAAGTCCGCTCTGGCCTACACAGACACCAATCCAGATCCATAGAAGTGCCACCCCACAAGGGGGAGGGGTGATGCAAACCATGAGTGCCACCTTAACTCCCAGAGCACCCGTGCTATTAGCCTAGAAGTCAGAGGGAGAGGTCATGGTGTGGTGTCTGTAAGTGACTGAATGAAATCCAGCGCCACGTTTTGAAGAGCAGTGTGGAGAGCCAGATAACAATAGTAATAATAGTGACCTTAGGACAGTGGGTAAAAACGGGCAAGTGACTGGCTCCCCACTGACTATGGAAATCCTAAGGCGTTTACTGGGTTTACAGTTCCAGCTCGTACCTGCTAAACAGAAAGGTCCTCTTTCATTTTCTCTCCTTTCTTGTCTCCTTTATAGTGCGAGTGGACAATTCCCCTCCCTGGAAAAATAAAAATGAGAGCTGAATTAAAGAATCCAGGGCACTCGCCTTGACCAAATATAATTCTATTACTTCCTTCTCAAGTTACTTCTGGGGAAGGGACAGTGTTATTCTTTAAATTTCTAATCCATCAGAGTCTGCTGATTCTTTTATAAAACATGATAAAATGAATTACTAGAAAAGTTACAAAAAGGCAGAAAGTGAAATGCTAAACTTTTTCTTATTATTGGATAGAACAGACATGCAATTTCCTTGTCAGACCCCTATAACAGTTTCTCAAGACTTGTTCTCAATTTCCATTCTCATCTTGTCAGAGGTGGATAATAAGAAGTTCACAGGCCTGCTTTGGTTTGTGGATGGATTTGAAGCAGCACTTTTCTAAATTTAAACATTCTGAGGGAATATTGTTACTAATCTTTTTAAACATACACTTATTAAAATTTTTCTATATATCGATATACCTATCTGTCTATGTATCTATCATATCTGTTATCTATCTTTACCTTGTATATAATTTTCCCCTAATTCAAACTGCACGGTTGTATTGTATTGCATTGCATTGCATTGCATTGCATTGTATTCTACTCCTTTCTATGCTATTCTACTCCATTCCATGGATCCCAAAACAATTGCTGAAAAACAATGGCTCTGGCAGTTCACTTTATATTTCCTGACTGCTGATTTTTAAGTAAATGATAAAAGTCACATTAAAGAGTGAATGTTTATATTTTAGGCTTGCTCTCTTTTACTTCTTGATATCAATCTCTGGAGGGCATGTTTTGATTATCAGAAATTCCTTTATTCTTTGGTTATATCTCAAGATTTTCATAATGAAATGCCTAATTGACTACTTTCTTCAGATATTTTACTGCTTCCTTTTTAAAAAAATCATAGTGTTTATCTAAAATATATTTCACTTAGTTTTATTCTTGAATCTTTAATTACCTCTATTTTTTTTAAATATGGGGACTCAGTGACAGTCTTTTAAAATCCTACGTATTATATCTGTTTCCTGTGACCTGCGAGGCTCAAATGAGCACATCTGGGACCCCAGGCTCAGCATCACCGTTTTGTTTATCTTAGATGTGTATTGCTTTTCATCTAAACCTTTGACTTCTCCAGGTCTAAGAGGCAACATGTGAAGTCTTTCACATTCTGGTATCTTTAGTATTACTTACTATCTCCTGGACCTGTATAGGATTATGTCCTTGAATATGAAGGGGAGGAAAAAAAGTCTTTTCCTTCAACTGTTTTAGGTTTTGACTAGGGCTCTGTAACAACGAGAGAAAACAAACAGAAGTCTGCTGACATATATATCTCATAAATGTATAGGAGGAACTCATGGATGAGTAACTTGAAGGTTTGGTTAGAACTTGCTTAGCAAGGAAACAACTTTAGGTCTTCAAGGAGAGTGAACTATGTGAAGGCAAATACAAAGGAAACCGTGTTGGGGATTTTAGCCAGTGTATTAAATTAAGAAGATGCAGATTGGCCCTGGCCAGGTAGCTCAGTTGGTTAGAGCATCATCCTGATATGCCAAGGTTGCAGGTTTGATCCCCAGTCAGGGCACATATAAGAAGCAACCAATGAATGCAAAATAAGTGGAACACAATGGATGTTCACTCTCTTTCTCTTTTCCCCTGTCCTTCCTCTTTCTTCCTTCCTCTCTCTCTCTAGAATCAATGCATAAAAATTAAAAAAATAAAATGTATAAGTATACAATATATATTCTCTCTATATATGTGTGTACACAATAAAAGAACATGAAGATTATGGTCTGCTGAATGAGGGGGCACAAGCCACCAATACCAGCCTCTGCATCCAAGTTCTCACTTTGGCGAAGTGAAACCCTGACCCTGGAGATTATTTTGATTGAAGGTGCAGTTCCTATACCCAAACACAGGAAGTAGAGTCGCAAGATTTATTACTTATAGACCCCAGAAACGGGGGTGGGGGGTTGGATTGCTCAATGAGCAGTCCTCTGTCCCAGGTCACAAGCTGGCAGGAGATAGAGAGCAGGGTAGCAAGCATTTATTATGTACTAACAAAGTGGTTGGGGTGGAGGTCACTGACTCTGGCA
>PVJC01018309.1:0-31480 GCA_004026665.1 Murina feae | reverse complement strand
TAATGGAAGCTGCCGTTTACTCAGGTCCATGAGTGGAGGCCTCCATGTTGGCTGGGCTAATTTGCATACAGTCGCTCTGATTGGCTGGTGGGCGTGGCTTACCCATCCCAAAGAAATGGTTAATTTTAATATTATGACTTTATTAGTCTAGATATATGTACTAGGGGCCCAATGCATGAAATTTGTGCACAGGTAGGTGGGGGAGGGGGAGGGCAGGCGGGGAGGTCCCTCAGCCGGACCTGCACCCTATCCAATTTGGGAGATGTTCTACTGATGGCTTGGGCCCACTCCACATGGTTCTCTGCTCTCTGCTGGGCCTGTCTGCTCCACACCACGGGGATGGGAAAGCAGGCCCTGCTGGGCGCTGCCTGCGGAGTCCCCGATGGCTTGCGCCCCCTCATCCCCACCACTATGGGAGCCACCATTTTGTCCTGGAGTGACAGTTAATTTGCATATTATTCTTTTATTAGATAGGATATATACACACACATAAATATACATACATAGAATAAATAGAATTTTATCATCCTATATAATAAAAGCATAATATGCAAATTGACCATCCTACAGAACGCCTAAGCCACACCCACCAGCCAATCAGAGCAGCTGTATGCAAATTAACCCAGCCAACATGGAGGCCAGCAGTCAAGGAGCTGAGTAAACAGGCAGCGTCCATTGCAACAGGAGTGAAACTGTTTGCGGGCCGCCTGGGCTTCTCTCCGCTCCAGGAAATAACGTATTTGCAACATTGTTTTAATCCTAGAAGTATCAGAAGCTGAAGCAAACACCAGGCCGGGCCTGACTTCTGAGGGTAACATTGTTTCATTATAGAAGCCAGGGCTGAAGCAGAGGAGGTTTTATTAACTGCCTAGGCCCCGGCTTAAAGGAACAGTGTATCAATTATAAAAGATAAACAAACCCCAGGAACCTGCTTCCAACCAGCCTTGCTGGGACATTGGGTCAATGGGAGCTGTGGGCAGCCTGAAAGCTTTCAGACAGCCATCAGCCCATCACTCAGGTTGGCCACACCCCAATGGGGTGAGGGACTCCACTGGGGGGCTTGGCCAGCCTGCAGACAACCATCAGCCCCTCACCCATGCTGGCCAGATACCCCAGTAGGGATCCAAAACCTGAAGGGACTGTGGGCAGCCTGAAAGTCTGAAAATGGCCCTCAGCCCCTCACCCAGGCTGACTAGGAACACCAGCAGGTAGACATCCCCAGAGGGGTCCCAGACTGCGAGAGGGCACAGGTCAGGCTGATGGACCTCCCGGGTGCACAAATTTTTGTGCACCAGGCCCCTAGTATAACTATAATGATTAAAAGTAATACACACACACACACACACACACACACACTAGAGGGGCCCGGTGCACAAAGGTTTGTGCACTCAGGGGGTCCCTCAGCCGGCCTGTGTCCTCTCGCAGTCTGGGAACCCTCGGGGGATGTCCACCTGCTGGCTTAGGCCTGCTTCCCGGGGAATCAGGCTTAAGCTGGCATTCAGACATACCTCTGGCAGCCTGGGAGCCCTCGGGGAATGTCCTCTTGCCAGCAGGCCTAAGCTGCAGCTGGACATCCTTAGCACTGTTGAAGAGGCAGGAGAGGCTCCCACCACCACCACTATACCGGCAGCCATCAGCCTAGCTTGTAGCTGAGCAGAGCTCCCGCTGTGGGAGTGCACTGACCACCAGGGGCAGCTCCTGCATTGAGAATATGCCCCCTGGTGGTCAGTGTGTGTCATAGTGACCAGTCATTCCCAGTCGTTCTGCCGTTAGGGCCAATTTGCATATTACTGTTTTATTATATAGGATAGGGGTCTGGGGGCTGGCTGGTTTGCCCTGTAGGGTGTCTTGGATCAGGGTGGAGGTCTTGCTGGGGTTCCTGGCCATCCTGGGTGAGGGGCTGAGGGCTGTTTGCAGACTGGTCACACCCCCTTCAGGGTAGGGGCCCCTGCTGGGATGCCTGGTCAGCTTGGTTGAGGGGCTGAGGGCAGTTTTCAGGCTGGCCACATTCCCTTCAGGGAGGGGGATCCTATGGGGGTGCCTGGCCAGCCTGGGTGAGTGGCTGGTGGTTGTTTATAGGCTGGCCATAGCCCTTCAGGGTGGGGGTCCCTGCTGGGATGCCTGGCCAGTCTGGGTGAGGGGCTGAGGGCCATTTTCAGGCTGGCCAAGCCCCCCAGCAGAGACCCTCACCCCATGAGGGTGGGGCCATCCTGGATGAGGGGCTGATGGCTGTTTGCAGGTTGGCCAGAGTCCCCAGCCACCCAACCTCCCAGAGAGGCTGGCTGGAAGCAGGTATCTGGAGTTTATTTATCTTCTATAATTAACACATTTTTTTGTGGGAAATGAGTAAAATCAGATCCACCAGGGAGACTGTCAATGGACATGAGGAAACATACATTGGAACCCCTAGTTGAAACCGGCAAAATAAAAATGTTTTACGTCATTGTCATGTGTGTGCCGCTCATAAACTACACAGTGAAACACGATATATAGGCAAGTTTTGTGATGTACCCCTGCACAAAGGAAAGTGTTTCGAATGCTACCACACAGTGGCAGGGAAATGCCCGCTTACAAAGTGTTAAAACTTTGTTGCCTTCAGCGGAGGCCACAGCCTGCCTAGGCAGGCAGCTTCCTCCATTGCCTGTGCAAAGAAGCCTCCTGTTTGCTCCAGCTCTGTGGCTGCTGGCCGCCAACTTGGTTGGGTTAATTTGCATATAGTCACTCTGATTGGCTGATGGGCGTGGCTTGGGATGTAGTGGAGTGACACAATTAGCATATTACTCTTTTATTAGATTAGATATAGTACTTATATAGTACTTGTTTATGTTCCAGGCATTTGATAAATATTAATATATTTAATCCTGATAATAACCCTGTAATATCAGTACCATTATTATTCCCATTTTACGAGTGAGAAAACAGAGCACACACAGAAGAGGTTAAGTGATTTGACAAGGCAGCTACAAAAGGATAGGGCTGGGATCTGAAACTAGAATCTAATCCAGAGTAGTTTCAGGCTCAGCTGCAATACTGATCACCATAGTAATCTAGATAGTAGCCAAAATGGAAATTGCATTCAGATATGAATTTAATAGGTACCCAATGACAATAATGCTAAAATTGAAGAAAAAGTCAGAAAATGCTTTGCTATTAGATTAAGTTTCAGGGAATATGGGGATTTTGTTTAAAGGTAAGAATATTAAAGTGCTCATCACCACTGTTGCTTTGAGTCTTTACCATTTGTGAAGTTAGGGAAAAATAATCATAAGCAGCCTGTCTTTTTTTTCACTGACTAACATGAGCAAATGAAAAAAAAAAAAACAACAAAAAAACAACTGCATGTACAGTTAATCATAAGAGTATTGGCTTGCTGCAAACACCTGAAGAAAAGGAATTTAGGCTACCTGTAATCATACAACTAAAGATACCAATGCAGGTTACTTTTATAAGGGAACAAAGGAGAAAAGCTAATCATTTCAAATAATCAGGTTGTTTCATTTAAATAAAGAGAGAGATTAAAAATGAGCTATAGATACAATATGGCCAACAGGACAAATAATGAAAAAAAATCTATTTAGGTAAATGCTCTATTTTCTCAAATTGAAAGCAGTTTTATTATTTTAAGAAGCTTGGTGTAAAAGTATTTTCTAAGTAATTCAATTAAAACCTCTAACGCCAGAAGTATCATTGTAAGAGAAAGAAGTAGCTGCGTTGGAAAGAAACTCAGGAGACTAATACAACACTTCTTATTTGCAGGCTGATGGGTAATTGCTGCACGTTTGCTGATCTGACATTAGGAGAGAAGTAGCTATTTTAAAATGCAAATAGTTAGTTTGAACTTGACAGCACTGTTCTGCTTCCTCTTGTTGTTTTTAAATTATAAATCTCACATTTTCTGTAGTGAAGCCCAAACTTCTATGAAAGCACAAAATATTAGGAAAGAAGGATTAAAAACACACCAATTTCCTACAAATAAACAGGCTGCTAAATTGTGAACATGAAGAAATGCTAATCAATGCACGGGACTACTGCTGATATTTTTAAAATGTCGACTGGCCAATCATATAAAAGGAAAAGATAGAGGAATGCACTTAATGGAGATGAGGATGGAAAGCAAAAGATAGGTTGGTAGCAGCAGTGCCATATCATATGTAGACGGGAGGAAACGAGCAAATAGTTTTTGTAGCCAAATTATACACATCATCTGTAAAGGGGGGAAAGGGAACGCTATTACTTGCCTATTAAAAGCCGTAGCTTAGGCTACACCCTCCAAGAATATCAAGCAGATGATACTAGTAAATGGAAGGGCAAAGAAAGACCTTCAGAAACAACAAAAAGAAGGAAAGGAGAATGATTTTGAGAGAAACATTTTGGTTTTGGGGGGATGCCACTGAAAATTTTGGATTCTACGTCAGGTTCTTCATCTAGGGTAAATAGAATGAAGTAAAGTCTGTATAATGGGATGGCTACTAAGATATTGTAAATTAAGAAATAATAAAAGGTAATGCAATTCACCACCTTGATTCCAAAAGTGAACTTTTCTAAGGGAACACACTAACTGCCTGATTATTCTGTTATCAATTGCTGTTCAATCTGGAGATACCACTCTATGCTTCCTGACTCAATCTCCTCAATTCTCACGCACTCCTTAATTCATGTCACTCTGGATTCAATTCTCATTACTTCAGTGAACAATTCATGCTGAGGTCACCATCAACTTCAACTTCACTAATTTAAAGGACACTTCTCTAGTCCTCCTCTTACACGAACTCTTAGGAGCATTCGTGCCTGCTGCCCATTTCCATCTCCCTCGCATACCTCTGGTCACACACTCCTTTCTGGGTCTCCCTGACTTCCACGAATTCTGTCTCCTTTGTAGCTTATGTTCCATTACTCGGCGATTAGATTTGGGAGTTTTTTAGGATCAGTCTTTGATAGTCTCCTCTTCTTCTCACACTATAATCACATCCTAGATAACCACATCCAAATATGATTCAATTTCCTTCCCCATGCAACCACTAATTGTCTCTAGCCGTATCCACACCGAGTTCTTGAGTCCTGTATTATTCAGTTGTCCAACCTTGTGGATATTGTAAACACACTTCCAAATTGAACACTTTAGAAAGCAAACTCATGATACTTCATTTGAACTAGATCTTCTACCATCAGTCCCTGCTTCTGAACATATCATTGCCCAATAGCTGGCAAGGCCAGACCCACAGGGTAGTCATTCTCAGCACTTCTGTCCACCACAGCCCATATTCAGCCCACCACTGAGCCCTGTAGGATTTACGTTGTAATATTTTTTTTTTAAATCCTTGCCCTATTCCAACTCTGCCACCACTGTTCCAGTCTAAGCTTCCTTCTGTCTCCTGGACTGTAACCACAACTGTCCCCATGTCTTTCACAGCTGCTCTCAGACTGCAGCCAGAACAAGGTTTACACAAAACAAATATGATGTCACGTTTCCTCCATTGCCATCACTACCAACAAACTGTTGACTCCAGATACTTCAGTGGCATCTCTTTAGGCTTCTAATAGAAAAAAAAATCAGTCACATGACCTATAAAGTCATTTGTCAAGGAATCCCCAACTCTCCAGCCTCATTTCATATCAAACACTTTCTGTGCAGCAGCCACACCAATCTTACATTTCTGTCCCTGGGACTTTATGCTTTTTTTGTTTTGTCCACCTGGAACATTACCCTTGCTCCTACCTTCAACTGTCTCCAAAGTCTAACCACACCACCACTTCCTAATGCAGTAGCATCTTCACTGGTCTCTAATACCCTCAGAGCACCACGACTTTCCCGATGAGCAGAGTCATCATGCTACCATCACTGGGCAGTTAGTTCTCAATGCCAGTCTCCCCCAAGCAGGCAGAGACTGGTTTTCACCCCCACCATACCATTCTCATCTCCAACACGTGGTTGGTTCTAGTAAATTTATCAAATAAATGAATATTATTATGACCAAAGAAAAGTTTTTAATACAAATATCCAGAACTCTTAAGAATGACCTGCAACAAAATATCTTTAGTCCTCTGGCTAGGACAGCATACACCAGTATTTCTCAGTCATTCATGAGCCCACTGGTTAGTTCATTCCACACTGCTGCTCCCTTAGCCCTAACTATCCTTGTCCTCTTTTCACATGCCCTATTCTTGCTCATTTTCCAGATCTCAGCGTCAGTGTTCATTTCTCATATATTGACTGCAAATATTTGTTAAATGAATGATGACCCTATTAAACTTTATTGATTGCTGTAATTAGGTGCCAGGCAGCACAGGAGGGCCTGGGGTTACAAAAATTGATATGAAATGCTCTCTGCCATCAGGAACTCATTACATATTTGGGGATTGCAGTCATGTAGAGAGATAGTTAAAGCACAATATAAATGGGATAATAGAGGGATGCACCCCCTGCCTGCTGGATGATGCACGGGGGAGTCCCGCTGTTGCTGCCGCAGAGCACAGTTGCAGGAATATACACATCCTTCCTCAGAATAATCGTCTGTGAGCTATAGAACGTTGACCATGTGACCTAATTACTTGTTAGAAAGAAGGAAAAGCCACTAAACTTTAAGTAAACACTTGGTGGGGCCATTTGCAGAGGAAATGATGGTCTCCGGAGCATTGCTTAAAAGGATGGGTTGAATTGCTTCACATAGAAAAATGAGAGGACAGTGGTGATGGTGGAGCAGCTGGAGGAGGCGGAGCAGGAGTCCAAAGAGAGGAACACATGTGGGGAGATAGAATGAGCCCCTGGAAGAAAAGAGAGGCCCAACCATATATCCAGGGCCTAGGCGTGCACGCACACACACACACTCATACACAGGGCCAGGGATGCATTTAGTTGCTTTTGAAAACAGAGGTATTGATTATTTAGTTTTAAATTATTGTGTCCTGATGTAAAAGTCCTTCTTGATTGAGAATCCTTCTCTCATAATTCCTTACGCTCCTTAGCTCCCTAGATGAGTCTATTCAAGAGAAACTGGTACAGACTAGTTAAACCAGCCTGCCATGTAATCCTTGCTCTAAGAAGAATATGAAAGCAGGGAGTTCTAATCATCCTTCTTAGGCCTTGCATCTTTCCATGCTCCCTGGCAAGAAAATATGACTCTTCCCTCTTAGTGACAAATGGGAAGTCCTGTAAGTTCTTTGCAGTCCCACATTAGGGTGGAATCACAGGCAGGCTTTGTAGAAACCAAAGGCTGAAACTCCCAGTCCTGGGTGGTCACCGTATCAGATCAGCTCTTCCGCGGTCCCTCTGAGGGCTCCGGGGCCTGGCATCTGTCTGGACGCTGAGTTTCCAGAACAGCAATCCACTAAGAGATGTGGTTAATAAGGTGACATTTCCCAGGGTATTTGATCTTGCCATGGGCTATCCATACTTATTTTTGGAAACAGAAAAACTAGCCTGAATCACCCGATACCAGAGATGTCATTTTCCCCAGCAACGAAGTGTTTTTTACTGCTTCTGCATTTATGCCTGCGTACATTTTTATGAGATTGTTTCAGATAAAACTAGTCCTTCTCCAAAGACTGCAATTTCCATGTGAAAAGAGACTGTCATATACTTAATTTCTGTCTCCAGTGGCAGAGAGGCACGGCAAATTTTCTTTACAGCAAAAAAAAGAAAGCGCACGGAATCGCAATATGTGAAAAGCATAGTGCTGAACTAGTCTATTTCATTCCAGGTTAAAAAGACATGCTCGGGTTATTCATTGACTGAGTCCACATTAATAAAACAAATGCTGAAACTGCAGACATGTACAGGTCTTATTAAAGCTCAGGCTGTCTAAGCATCTACATAAGTCCAGCTGTGACAGATTAGTCCTCTAGAGGAATACAACAATTACTTCCCACATGTGGTTACTTAAAGCTGGTGTGGCCCAGTGGTTGAACTTCAACCTATGAAGCAGAAGAACACGGCCCTATTCCAGTTAGGGCACATGCCTGGATTGTGGGCTTGATCCCTAGCTGATCAATGATTCTCTCTCATCATTGATGTTTCTATCTCTCTCTCCCTCTCTGAAATCAAGATATATATATTTTTTTCTTCTCTGAAATATATATATATATATATATATATATATATATATATATATATGTGTGTGTGTGTGTATACATATGTATATACATATATACATATGTATGTATGTATGTATGTGTGTGTATGTGTGTGTGTGTGTGTGTGTATATATATTTTTACTGACTGGCCAGATTATTATGACCACCCCATCAGCACTTCGTTGGGCCACCTTTTGCCTTCAATACTATGGCAATTCTTCTTGGCATTGACTCCATGAGATGTTGAAAGGTGACGTGAGGAATCTGACACCATGCCTGATGAATAGCACTGTCCAGTTCTGTGAGACCTGATGGCTCTTTCAACTTCGTCCCACAAATGCTCAATTGGATTGAGATCTGGTGATTGTGGGGCCACCTAAGCACAGTAAAGTCTCCCTCATGTTCTTGAAAGCACTCCTGCACAATACGAGCACCGTGGCATGGCGCATTGTCTTGTTGGAAGAAGCCATCTCCATTGGGATTTGCCATCAACATGATAGGATGAACTTGATCAGCAATGATACTTAGGTATGTTGGGCTATTCAGATGTTGTTCCACATAAATTAAAGGGCCCAAATCATGCCAGGAAAACATGCCCCAAACCGTAACACAACCCCCACCAGCTTGAAGGGTTCTGCTCAAGCATGTGGGTTGCATGCTTTCATGCTGTTTCCACCAAATTCTCACTCTACCACATCTGCATGATGCAAGGGGAAACATGATTCACCGGACCACATGACTTTTTCCCAATGCTCAACTGTCCAATCCTTGTGTTCCTGTGTGAATTGGAGATGTTTTACCTTGGTAACTGCAGACAGCAAAGGTGTTCGAACAGGCCTTCGGCTTCCATATCCCATATGCTGCAGTGTACGGATAATTTGCCTAGAAACATCAGGTGTTCATAATAATCTGGCCACTCAGTATGTGTGTGTATGTATGTGTGTGTATATGCATACACACATACATACACACACATACACATATATATACTAGAGGCCTGGTGCAAAAAAATTTGTGCACTCAGGGGTGTCCCTCAGCCCAGTCTATGCCCTCTCGCAGTCTGGGACCCCCTTGGGGGATGTCCACCTCTGGTTTAGGCTGCTTCCCGGGGGGATTGGGCCTAAGCTGGCAGTCAGACATCCTCTGGCAGCCCAGGAGCCCTCAGGGGATGTCCACTTGCCAGCAGGGAGCAGGCCTAAGCTATAGTTGGACACCCTTAGCATTGCTGAGGAGTCAGGAGAGGCTCCCACCACCACCACTGTACTGGCAGCTGGCAGCCTGGCTTGTGGCTGAGCAGAGCTCCCTCTGTGGGAGTGCACTGACCACCAGGGGGCAACTTCTGCATTGAGTGTCTGCCCCCTGGTGGTCAGTGTGTGTCATAGTGACCAGTCATTCCCCGTCGTTAGGGTCAATTTGCATACTACCCTCTTATTATATAGGATAGAGGCCTGGTGAATAGGTGGGGGCTGGCTGGTTTGCCCTGAAGGGTGTCCTGGATCAGGGTGGAATTTCTGCTGAGGTGCCTGGCTAGCCTGGGTTAGGGGCTGAGGGTGGTTTTCAGACTGGTCTCATCCCCTTCAGGGTGGGAGTCCCCACTGGAGTGCCCGGCCAGCCTGGGTGAGGGGCTGATGGCTGTTTGCAGGCTGGCCACAGCCCCTTCAGAGTGGGGTTCCTGCTGGGATGCCTGGCCAGTCTGGGTGAGTAATGGCTGTTTTTAGGTTGGCCAAGCCCCCTAGTGGGGACCCTCATCCTATGAGGATGTGGCCAGTCTAGGTGAGGGGCTGAGGGCTGTTTTCAGGCTGGCCACACCATCTTCAGGGTTGGGGGTCCTGCTCGGGTGGCTGGGCAGTCTGGCTCAGTGGCTGATGGCTGTTTGCAGGATGGGCACAGCCCATTCAGGGTGGGGATCCCCAACTGGGGTGCATGGCCAGCCTGGGTGAGGGGCTAATGGTTGTTTGCAGGCTGGCCACAGCCCCTTCAGGGTGGAGTTTCCCACTGGGGTGCCTGGCCAGCCTGGATGAGAAGCTAGGGAACATTTTTCAGGCTGGCCACACCCCCTTCAGGGTGAGAGGTCCTGCTGGGGTGCCTGGCAAGTTTGGGTGAGGGGCTGATGGTTGTTTGCAGGCTGGCCATGGCCCCCAATGATCCAAGCTCCCAGCGAGGCTGGCTGAAAGAAGGTATATGGGATTTATTTATCTTTTATAATTGAGACTTTGTTGCCTTTAGTGGAGGCCACAGCTTGCCAAGGCAGGTGGGAGCTTGGCTTCCTTCATTGCCAAGGCAACCAAGCCTCCTGCTCGCTCCAGCTCCATGACTGCCTGCCACCATCTTGGTTGGGTTAATATGCATATAGTCACTCTGATAGGCTGATAGGCGTGGCTTGACATGTAGCGGAGTGACATCAATTTGCAAATTTGCATGTTTCTCTCTCTCTCTCTCTCTCTCTCTCTCTCTCTCTCTCTATATATATATATATATATATATATATATATATACACACACACACACACATATATATATATACACACACATACAATAGGGGCCCGGTGCATGGATTCGTGCACCAGTGGGGTCCCTCGGCCTGGCCTGCATGAAACCAGCTCTCCAACATCCCCCAAGTGGTCCCAGGTTGCAAGAGAGCCAGTCCAGGCTGAGAGACCCCACCAGTGCACAATCAGAGCCCGGGAGGGTTGCAGATAGTTGGCCAGCCAGAGAGACCACAGGAGGGCTCCAGGGCATGTCTGGCCTGTCTTACTCAGTCCCAATCAGCCAGACCCCAGCAGTAAGTTAACTTACTTGGAGTGTCTGCCCCTGGTGTTCAATGCACATCATAGTGACTCGTCAACCAGTCAACTGTCCCCTGGTGGTCAGTGTACATCATAGTGAGCAGTTGAGTGTACTTAGCATATCGTTAGCATATTATGGTGATTGAACAGATGACCAGGCACTTAGCATATTAGGCTTTTATTATCTAATATAAGAAAAGAGAAACATGCAAATTGACCACACCTCCACCAAGCCCCAAGCCACGCCCACCAGCCAATCAGAGTGACTATATGCAAATTAACCCAACCAAGATGGTGGCCGGCAGCCATGGAGCTGGAGCAGGCAGGAGGCTTGGTTGCCCGGCAATGAAGGAAGCCAGGCCTCTATCCTATATAATAAAACCATAATATGCAAATTGACCCTAACAGCAGAACGACTGGGAATGACTGGTCATTATGACACACACTGACCACCAGGGGGCAGATGCTCAATGCAGGAGCTGCCCCCTGGAGGTCAGCATGCTCCCACAGGGGGAGCACTGCTCAGTCACAAGCCAGGTTGATGGCTGCTAGTACTGTGATGGTGGTGGGAGCCTCTCCTGACTCCTCAGCAGTGCTAAGAATGTTCGACTGCAGCTTAAGCCTGCTCCTGCTGGCAAGTGGACATCCCCCGATGGGTCCCAGACTGCGAGAGGGCACAGGCTGGGCTGAGAGACCCCCTGAGTGTACAAATTTTTATGTACTGGGCCTCTAGTATAAGGCTATTAAATCACATTGTTTAGCCATATCTTCAGGAAAAAATCACTTCTACTGTCATGGTAAACAACCTGCTTGCCTATTTATAATGGACTGGTCGTCTAGCAACTTCAGTGTGAAATTATAGCTAATTTGCCTACAAACGTCAGGTGGTCATAATAATCTGGCCATTCAGAGTGTGTGTGTGTGTGTGTGTGTGTGTGTAAATAAAGCAAAAAAATCCGTTTCTCAGTTGCACCGGCCATCTTTCAAGGTTTCAATTGCCCAAAAGCTAAACAGGCTGGTGGCTCTGGTTTTCGACTGTGCAGATATAATCTATCTATTGGATTGCTGGCTCCAAACACTAGAAAACAGAAAATGACAGGATACAAACCTTTAAATTTTCAACTAAAGATTTTGGGGGTATTGGATCTGTAATTATCAACTTGGATGTGAGTTTTATACCTTGATTCCTCTCCCATGCTGCAGCAAGCTCTACTGCCATTGTCTTTGTGATCTGTTTCTTTCCCTACAAGTGCTTTTACCCTTCTATCCAAGAAAGTCCTCCTGTTTATCCTCCACTGGCCCAAAAAAAACAAACACAAAACAAAAACAAACAAACAAAAAAAAACAAATCATTCAGCAATAAAAAAAAAAACACTAAATAATTGCAGAATGTCTATATGTCAGAGTTTTAAAATGACCCCGTTTCCGCGGGGCTGGTGCACATGCCCATACAAGCCTCCTGTGTGTGGGCAGGACATGGGAAGGTGACGGAATCACTCTTCTGACTGGGTCGCATCACCTGGGGACGTAGGGGATTCCACAGATGCAAATAAGCGCCTGTCTCAGACAGGGAGCCACTAGAGAAACAGATCCAGAGGATATATATCCAAAAGGGAATTATTCCAAGGAATCTGCCAACGTGTTGTGGAGTCTAGTTAGCCGAGTCCACTATCACAGGGGAGGCCGTAAGCTCTTGGGCACAAGACCTAAAGCCTGTTCATAGGCAGAATTTTTCTTTCCTCGGAGAAAGCTCAGCTCTCCTTTAAGGCCTTTCTATTGACTGGGTGAGGTCCAAACAGATCAGTGGAGATAATCTCCTTTACTTAGGCAGTTTATTATGAAGATTAATCCCATCTATACAAATCTTCACAGCAGCACCTGGATTTGTGCTTGTCTGAGCAACTGGGGGTTACAGCTGAGCCAAGTGACACACATAACTATCCGCCACAGGTCCCTAATCAGTTAATTTTATGCTACTCAAAAAGGTGACCGATCCTGCATGGGCCTGACTCAAACAGGTGGGGCTATTAAAAGAGGAGTTAGAGAGGTGAGGCAGAAGAGACTCTCTGTCCTACTCTCCCTAAAAAAGCAAGCCACCATGAGTCCTACAGCCATAATGACATGCTTTCTGCCAATAGTGCTTAAGCTGGGCAGAGAACCCACATGTTCAGACGAGACCAAGTCTAGGTTAACACCTTAATTGCAGTGCTGTGAGACTAAGCAAAGGACCAAATTAAGCCCTACACAAACACCTGGTCCCTGAAAATGATAAAGCAATACTTGCTTTAAGCCACTAAGTTTGTGGTAATTGGTCATGCAGTACAGGGAAATGGAAAAGGACGAGGATACTGAATGAACGTGGCACTGAGCTGAGAAGACTTCACAGCTTATCTAAAATGCATGTTCATTAGCTGGACTGTGGTGATCATTTCATAAGGTATAAGATACCAAAACGTCAAGTTGTGCACCTTAAATATACACAATTTTTTATCTGTCAATTAAACCTCAATAAAATGTTTATTGTTATTAATTTTTAAAGATAAAATAAAATAATGCTCATTTCAATTATTCTCTTTTTTACCAATGAAGAATTATTTTTCATCTTTAAGAACGAAGAAGTTGAAGTTTAAAGATGAAAGGAGACTTGGCTTGGGATGGTGAACACACAATACAATATACAGATGATGTATTATAGAAGTGTACGCCTGAAACCTATACAATTTTATTAATTAAGTCATTTCAAAAAATTCAACAAAAATTTAAAATAAAACAAAGACTAACAGAACTGAATGGAATAACTTTAGAATTGGCAGTAATCTGCTAAATGTTACAGTCTACATCTTTAGTTCAGTTTGAAGAATTGTTAGGGCTCATTGAAAATACCTTTTTTCTCTCTCTCCTCTACTCAAGTAATAGATCAATGTGACTTTTGTTGTCTTGAGTATCTGCACATCAAACTCATGTTGTAGATGTCAAGATTTTGCTGTTACACCTTGAAAGTAACTTGCAATGTACTCACCTACAAAATTAAAGTCCCAACTTTGCTGTAGAGTTTAGAAAATTCATAGATAAAAAAAAAAAGGAGTCAAGATTATGATCAGTTTCTCTAATTTACTGAAGACTCCTGACTTTAATACCCACTAAAATCTAAGTGAAATCAGAGATATATATTCTAATCATTTTTACGTTTAAAAAGTCAACTTAAAAATGAGTACCTGCTATGTGTGAGGTACAGTTTTGGTTGCTTGGAAGATTAGGAATGCTATGTAAGAAACAGTTCGTATCTTCCAGAAATGGATAATGTACTTAGAGAATATGCCAATAAAGTATAATTAACTCATAAAATCAAATGATAAGGGTTCAAGTGAACATAAAAGTGATGCTACTTCAGGGGGAGTATTTATCCACATGACAGACTTGTAGGTTGTAGGTTTAATTCTGCACCTGCCACTAGCCAGCTAATTTACGATCAATAAATTGCAGCCACTTTGGATTTCATTTACCTGTTACTGACATAAAAGTTGGAGATCACCTTAAGTCGTATATAGGATTTATACTTCCTTAACATTTTAATAGTTGGAATTAATAGGCTCATCATTAGATCCATCTTTTCTTCAGTCAATTTGATATCAATGTTAACCAAAGTATTTCTTGACTTTAGACACAAATTGTTTTCTAAGTAAAGATTCAAATGGCTGGCCATTGATTTTCCAAACAACATGTACAAGACATTTTGTTCATATCAAAATGACTTGCTTTTAATATCAAACTACAAAAACTCTTTAATACATTGCCAAAGATTAGATATTTTCATATTCACCTTACAAACAAAAAATTGATATCAGAAAGTATAAATGAGTTATTCAAGACTTCATAGCTAGTAAGAGAATAACTAGGGTTTGGATAAGATTCTATGTAGTAACAGCTTTCCTCTCCTTTTGAGCCTTTAAATTCAAACTATCAACAAGCTTTTCTATCGGTAGCTGACATAAGCAGACAAAACATATAGGTCATATTTACTTAATTATGAAGACATTTAAAGGTCCAGTATTTTCTTTTCCATTTGGGCAGATTAAACATTTTCAGAGGCTGTCTTTAAAGGGATTTAGGCTCTGGAAATTTTGCAAAAATTGATGTGGGATTTAAAAAGTTGTAGTTATAAGTTTTTTTGTTTATTTTTCTAGATTAAAATAAGCTTGTCAAATGCAAAGATTTTTACCAATTTCTAAGAAAGGATTTGTTAGATATAGATGGGTGGAAATGGGGACAATAATTTTACATTCACTACAGACCACTTGTCTTCACTTTTCTTCTTTTGGAAATATTTTCACATTTAACTGAGTATTTTATAACTATAGGGGGTGGGTGTGGAGAGAAGGGTGTCACCAGAATTGCATTCAAGAGAATCCATGCCTTCACTGCTTTCTGTGAAGGGCACCATGCAAATCAGAGAGTAAATGTGGAATCTATGCAGAAAGTGTGGTCAGTCAGAGAATTCTCTCACGTCATTAAGCAGTTAAAATGCTATACTGTTAACAACAAGTAGCCTCTTATAATAAGGTGGAGAGGTTTTTATGGTAGAATATAGACAGCAGAGTACTCTGTGTGTCTGCATCTGCACATGCATTATTTTTTTACTTTTTTCATAATGGGTGGAATGATTTAAGGAAGTATTTGTCATGAAAATCCTGATACAGCAATTTTGTTGACATCAGAATTTCAATAATCCTTTGTTAAAGCTCACCCAATACATTACTTCTAAATGCATCTAAAATTAAAAATTAAAATGACACATTTAATAGCATGCTGATGGCAAATCAGCATGTTAATGTGAAGAATATTAGGATTGCTACTTTAACCTGTCATTTCAGAAAGCTTAAGTGCTGTATTTAAAATCACTAAAAAAAAAAACATTTGCTAAAGATTGAGAACAAAGTTATTAACATACACTGTATTAGTTTTAATGTTTCTTCACTTTTTTCCATCTCTCACTTCTTCCTCTTTAAATTTTCCTTGTCAACAGTTATAATTATTTATCAAATTATACATCCTTGCCCTCCTATGAAGTTAATGATATACAAGTATTTTGAGAAATTGCAAGTTGATCAGTATAACTGTCATAATGATTTTTATAACATTGATTTACTGAGTTTAAGGTATTTTTTTGCTAATGATCTGGTTTTAATTCCCTTTTGTCAACTCAATATTAATTATTAGATTCTTTGCCTTCCCTTCCTGATTCCTGTATGATTTAATTAATTGTTAAAATAGCCTACTTCACTGGGCTCAATATATCCCTTCATAACTTCACTGGGATTGTAACAATCCTTTCCATTTTCCAAAAAAATTGAGATTTGCATTGGTTCCTCACGCATAATTGTCAATAAAATTCCCATGTGTGTAAAGAAACCCAACTATATCCTATACAAGTGGCTGCATAATTATCATCTGGTGTAAGTTGCTGAGCAATTAGTTATTCCTTATCAACTTTGTACATATTTGATAGATAAAACAGGAACCCATCCTTTCAAAAATATTTCAATAGTATCTACCAAAAGCAAGGCAGACTGTTCGGGTCCAACATAGATCAATGACTGAAATCTAATGGAAATGAATACATATGTGTTCAATGAGGACTTGACTAAATACAAAAACCAGATTCAATGTGGTTGTGCTACCAGTTCCTCCTGGGTGGTCTCAGAAAATGAATACATATGTGTTCAATGAGGACTTGACTAAATACAAAAACCAGATTCAATGTGGTTGTGCTACCAGTTCCTCCTGGGTGGTCTCAGAAAGTCATTTTATCTCTTCAAGGGAGTTCTTAGTTCCTCACCTGCAAACTTAGGGGCTGGGTGAGACCTTCTACCGCTAAACAGTTTCTGGCTCTATGACTCCTATTTTTCGTTCTTCTTTTAATGTCAATCATTTCAGAGAACCTCTTCCAAGTCCTGAAAATCATCTTTGGATATGAAGGCAACTTCTTGTGGAAAGCAATGATTACTCTACATGAGCATTAAGACCTTATTTTGATGCTTAATTTTGAAGGCATGTTTTCTGATGAAGTAAAGAACAGATGCTGGGTAATAAAATTCACCTCAGAGATCAGAATATAAGAAATGAATGAATAATTGCTAAATAGTGCTATGTGCTACCAAAGAGAACTAGAAAATATGAGCAGCAACAATAACCATACCATGATATTTAGGAGTGCTTGCCTTAAGCCAGTCACTGTGTTAAGCACTTGGCATTGGTTATCTCATTTAATCCCCATGACAAATCTATGGAGTAAGCATTATTACTCCATTCTGAGGTGGCAGAAGGGAAACTTGGAAAGTTTAAGCAACCATTTCAAATCACCCATTACATAAAGATGGCATTTAATTTAGATTTAAACTCAAGACCCATCTTCTTTCATTATTTCATATTGCATAGCATAAAAGATAATGTGACACTTCAAAACACACTTAACATAAATAATCGTTATCCATGCATATTGTATTCAAAACCAAAAAGTGACATTGTAAAGCTAATTTTTGCAAATTAATTCCAAATATGTCAGTGACATATGAAATCACCCATAGCTCTCTACAATATTAGAGATTGATGAAAATACAAATTATTTAAATTGAAATTTGATGTATTTTATAGTTTAAAATTCAAAAACGGCATCATTTTGCTTAAGATATTTTTAACCCTTTCTGTCTAAAGATATGCTTTAGATAGTTTTCTCATTAGAAGCAGTATATCTTCAAATTATAGCTAATCTGAGCATTCTATATAACATTTAAACATAAATTTTAAAACATAAATCACAATTGTATAGAGATATAACACTACTTCTTTTCACATATTACTCATATATTATATAACACTACTTCTTTTCATAAACTTTATTAATCTCCAACATTTACAAGGAACTCATACACCTTAACAAAAGGAAGACAATCCAATCAAAAAATGGGCAAAGGACCTAAATAGACACTTTTCAAAACAGGACATTCAGAAAGCTAAGAGACATATGAAAACATGCTCAAAGTCACTACTCATCTAAGAGATGCAAATCAAAACAACAATGAGGTACCATCCCACACCTGTCAGAATGGCTATCACCAACAAATCAACAAATGACAAGTGCTGGAGAGGATATGGAGAAATAGGAACTCTCCTGCACTGCTGGTGGGAATGCAGACTGGTGCAGCCACTATAGAGGACAGTATGGAGTTTCCTCAAAAAATTAAAAATGGATCTCCCTTTTGACCCTGTGATCCCACTTCTGGGAATATATCCCAAGAAATCAGAAACACCAATCAGAAAGGATATATGCACCCCTATGTTCATAGCAGCACAATTTACCATAGCTAAGATTTGGAAACAGCCTAAGTGCCCATCAGCAGATGAATGGATTAGAAAACGGTGGTACTTCTACACAATGGAATACCATGCTGCTATAAAAAAGAAGGAATTCTTACCATTTGCAGCAGCATGGATGGAACTGTAGAGCATTATGCTAAGTGAAATAAGCCAGTCAATGAAAGAAAAATACCACATGACCTCACTTATTTATGGATAATAAAGACCATTATAAATTGATAAATATAAACAGATACAGAGGCAGAACAGCATTGAATTGACTGTCAAACTACAGCTGGAAGGCTCGGGAGGGTTGGGGGGGAGTTAAGACATCAACTGAAGGACTTGCATGCATGCATATAAGCATAATCAATGGACACAAGACACTGGGGGATAGGGGAGCAGGGGAAAGGTCAAGGGGGGGAAATGGAGACTTATTTAACACTCTTTGTAATACTTTAAGCAAAAAAAACCCCAAAATTTAAAAAAAAATAAAATAAAATATAAACTTTAGGTACTTTCTATGTAATTATTAATTTTATATCATAAAGCACAGTTTTTGAATTATATTACCAAATGGGTTGAACACTAAATAAGTTTACTCATTAGCTTTATAGACTCCTTTATATACAACTGTTTGATCTTTTGAGTATTAATTTATAAGTGGACTATGGAACAGGTTTCTATTCATTCAGCTGCCCAGGAGTCTAGGAGAACCAAGACAGCAACTGGGCTTCAGAGAGGAAGGGTTGTGAAAAGGGGGGGCACTAAGTCTCAGGGCCAATATCAGTGGACAGAGTATCCACACCATGATAACGAAAAAGACCCTAAAATAGACTGAAACTAAGATCATTTAAATTTCCCCAAGAACATCAGGATGGGTGATTAAAATTAAAATTATTGACAAAGGGATGAGAACTTTTATTCACATCTAATTTACAAATTGAGATTCAGATTTGCATATTTAAAGCTATATATTAATTAGTCATTTTTAAATGCTAATAATTCAGCTATACATTATTAGTGATGAGAAAAGTTATGTAAAAGAACATAAAAGCTATTCATAACTAGTGGCCTGGTGCATGAAATTTGTGCACATTAAAAGTGAATTAGAGAAAATATTTTAATATTGCTATTTGCCCTTTATCTATAATAGAAGTATCAGAGATGAAAGAAAATTAGTAAAATGTATATGAAAATCTCCCTTCTGTCAGAGTCTTGGGTGTGCCTTGGAACCCAGAGTCAAGTCTCCACCCATCCATGTGCACCTCAAAATCATGTGAGGCCCAGACCCGGCCAGCCCCACCCCTGTCAAGCCCTGCAGGGTGGAGTGGCTCAGCCTCAGGTCCCCTATCAATCCCTACTGGGCAGCAGGCACAGCCTCAGGTCCCCTGTGAAGCCCCACTGGGCAGAAGGGCACAGCCTCAGGTACTCCAGCCCATCCTCAGGTTCCCCTGGCCCCAGCGCAAGAGCACGAGAATTCAAGGGCATGATTACCTTTTGCATATTAGCTCTTTATTATATAGGACTAGAGGCCTGGTGCATGAAATTTGTGCACGGGGAGGTGAAGAAGGGGGAGGGCAGGCGGGGAAGTCCCTCAGCCTGACCTGAACCCTCTCCAATTCAGGAGCCCTCAGGGGATGTGCTACTGACAACTTGGGCCCACTCCACATGGTTCTCTGCTCTCTGTGGGGCCTGTCTGCTCCACACCACAGGGATGGGCAAGCAGGCCCTGCTGGGTATCTGCCTGCGGGTGCCCATTGCTTGCTCCCCAGTTGCCACTGCCACCGCCCAGCAGGCCCTTCTCGGTGCTGCCTGCAGGCCCAATTGCCTGCTGGGCTCACGTTGCCAGGGTGATGCTGCCAGCGTCCTCCCAGCCACTATGGGCATGGCCATCTTGTCACAGAGTGGTGGATAATTTGCATATTACTCTTTTATTAGATAGGATACTATATCTCAGACATAAAAATGGTTAATATTTTCATATAATTCTGTACTTTTTTTTTACTAAATGATAAGTGAAAGAGATACTGTTTTGTATACTATAAACAATTTATATACTCTGCTTTTCTTCACCTAATACCATATAACGAACATTTTTTGCTGAAATAAAAATTATTTAAACTTTTATAATGGCTGTAGACATAGTTTATTCAACCATTTTTTTTTCTTTTTGTCACCTTTTCAAATAACTACTGTAGTGAAATTTTATTTTATGTGTATTGTGGTCTAGTCAAGCACATAGAAAGCCACATTATTCTTTTTTAATTTTATTTTTAATTTTTTTCACTCTTCCACCTTCTGCTGCCTGCAATCACCACACTGCTGTCCATGACCATGAGTTCCCTCTCTCTCTCTCTCTCTCTCTCTCTCTCTCTCTCTCTCTCTCTATCTTTGCTCAATTCCTCCAACCCTGCAATATCCACCTCTCCACCACCAGTGCTGTCTGCCTGTTCTCTATATATGGACCTGGAGAGCATTATGCTAAGTGAAATAAGCCAATTAGAGAAAGAGAAGTACCAGAGGATCTCACTTATATGTGGAATTTAATGAACAGATTGCACTACCAAGCAAAATAGAGACAGACTCACATTTTTTTCCAAAAAATTTTTGGAAGAATTTGGGAATAGGCAATCAATAAATAAACAAATAAACAAATATATCATTATCCTGGTTTACATTCACTGGTTGAATGAATGAACAAAAATTTATTTAGCCATTAGTTTTCTCACTGGTAAAAAGGAGACAATAATAGTGCCTAATTTGTAACAGAATTAAGAAGATTAAATAAGACATGCTGCACAGTATGTGACACATTGTTAATGCTCAGGATATGCTGGATATTCTAATTATTTAAATATTAATAATTACTGCTACAACCATTGTTGTGGATCTGTTATGCACTGATTTTATGCAGCCTAACATGTTTCTGAGGAAAGATCAAAATTTAAACTACCAATGTCTGAACATGAGTAAGTACAAATTTTGGTATGCTCATTTGCAACGTAGGGATAACATCACCTATTTTGCAGAATTGTGAGGACATTATAGATCCACTGTTTCCTAGCATATGTACTTCCGACTCAAACTAGTAAAGGTTCATTTAAATAAATCACCCATTTTTTTAAATTTTGAAATTTCAGTAATGTAATCCTAGTGCACTGTGGGGAATAATCAGTCAAGAGCATTCCTAGTCTTATCACCCTCTCCTCCCCAAAAAATGAATCAAATTTCCTATACAAAAAAATCAGTTTTATGGTCAAGATTCTTATAAAGTAAGTGAATCATCTGAACCAAATTGAAGCTGCCTAGAGTTATCCAAGTATCTCTGATTTGATCAGCTCATTTGAAGCAAAACATCAGCCAAGCCAATTGAATGGCACTTCCCACTAAAGTAATTGTTTGAACCTCTAGATAAGACCTCTATATAGAATACTCTCCATGTATTATGCCCCACTATGCACACCTCTGGGTAAGCCTGACAAAGAAGTGCATTCATTTTATCATATGCATTTCTTACCACAGCCTTGGAGGTGGGGGATGGGGGAGAAGGCAGAGCAATGTGCAGGGATTGGAAAGGTCTGGCTTGGATTACTGAGCATATTCACTGAGTCAAGTGGTGTCATGTGATGTTACATGGGCAGTGGGGGTGTTAGTAAAAGTTCAAAACCAGACCTTCCTCCTTTCCTGGTGAGGGCTGGGTGGAAAGAAGCAAAGGAGAAGAAAATGGGGGACATCTGTAATACTGTCAACAATAAATAAGACAGAAGTAAGACAAAGCTTTATTTTAATTATTTATATATTTCCTTTCTTTTAGAGAAAAATCTCTATACATTAAAAAACAATGTGTTTTTTTTTTTAAATCTGAATGAAGTATCTGAAAACAATACCAGTATGAATTTGTAGACCACATGCAAAGCAAATTCTATAATATTTCTCTTTTTTTCAACTTTCTATTGACAAATGATGATGCAAAGGGACAACCATATAAATAACACTGAGACTAAACTATTGTGTGGTGGATCTAGTCAATCTTATCTTGATCTCAAACTTTAAAAAAAAAATCACATTAAGGAAAATGAAAAACTAGCCAAAGAAGAACAGAGATTCAAATTGATCCTAGCTGAAAAGATGATGTAATTATTGGCAAAGAATGATGAATTGGCAATTAATCAAAATAAGACAGCTTATTTTGCATTATTCTCCATAAACATCACAGTTAAAAGACATTAGAATTCAGAGATCATTGCAATATTTATGCTGATAAGGTGATACAGTGTTTTTTCTTTTAAATATATTTTATCGATTTTTTACAGAGAGGAAGGGAGAGGGATAGAGAGTTAGAAACATCCATGAGAGAGAAACATTGATCAGCTGCCTCTTGCTCACCCCCTACTGGGGATGTGCCCGCAGCCAAGGTACATGCCCTTGACCAGAATCGAACCTGGGACCCTTGAGTCCACAGACCGACACTCTATCCAGCAAGCCAAACTGGTCAGGGCAGTTTTTGTTTGTTTGTTTGTTTGTTTGTTTGTTTGTATAGTATCAGAAGGATAGATAAGGCACACTTTAACCATGACTATCACCTTATCAGTTTGAAGTCTAAGGAAATCTCTGCATGCAATATGTACTTCCTGCATACAGCAGGCACTAAAATGTCCCTCTTTTCTTTATCTCTAGTTCCTGACAATATAATGAGCCACTGACCAGGTGACAAGCACCATCTATACAAGGAGTTCTCACCCAGGGGGCAATTTTGTCCCCCAGGAGACATTTCTTAATATCTGGAGTCAGTATGGTTGCCAAAACTAGGTAGAAGGTGAGGATATTGAAGATTCTATAATGAAAAGGAGAGCCTCCCCCCTACCCACCGAGCCCAACAATACAATATGTGGCCCAAAACATCAACAGAGTCAAGGATAAGGGACCCTGATCTATACTGATATTCACTGTGGCCAAAGTATAAAATATAATTTGTTTCATTTATTTATTTTTTATAATTTATAAAGAATATAGAAAGCAAGAAAAAATGGAGAAGAAGAAAAGTATGAGTGGCACAAGTTACAAAAGTTGAAGGAGATGAGAGGCTCTGGAATCCTTTGGAGAAGGTCATGTGGGGGAATCAGGGTTCCACCTCCATGCTGAGCAGCTTGGGGCAAGTCCAGAATGAGTCTACACGGTTGGCTGGCAAATGAAGAAACACAATACTTTCTCTAGTCATCTTAAGTCCTTTCTAGCACGGTTTGAAATGCATGTGAGCCATGCTCACAAATCCAGGGAAACTAAATGTGTTTACCATAAGCAACTTAAAACAGGGATCGCTCAAAACACTCCGTTGATAAGAGGGTGCTTAGGGTTACAGTTACCAGAATGTTTGCAGAGGTAGGTCCTGGTCACCCACCTTCTATCTCCCCTAAGATCAGCCTCCCAGTTACTGGGAGTAAAATGGAAGATAGGGCAGCTTCTTTAACTCCTTCCTGTTAACCATAATAAGCAGGAAAAGCTGAAAAGACTAATGTGACACCATTTGGAGCATAAGAAAATATTATAAATGTATATATGTTTAATTTAGAATAAAAGTATAAAATAAAATGGTTGTAATTCTTTTCAAGTCTAGGCACGAAGGACCTGATACTAGTCTAATATAATCTTATAGAAATAAAATTATTAAATATTTTACAATGACTGTTTTCTGATTTTTAAGTGTATATCCAAGCATTTATACAGCTTGACATTTTAAACATCATATGAAATTATTTTATTATATTGTTACTTTTAATTCATGAGGGCGATAACTACCATCTTAAATATTTGCTCTTTTCTTCCTGGCTAAGCTCATTTTAAATGCTGATCATTAAGACTAACAATTCAAGAATAAAAGCTAATACACGATTCTAAATGTATATTTGCAGTGCTTTAAATTTAACTTCTTTCCTCACATTAAACAGATACTATAAGTGACATGTTGATGGACTGCATAACTTCGACTTTGATACTCTTGGCAATCTCCTAATATAAATAAAGGATTAACATGTATGTAAAAGGTAGTTAAAATATTGCATGAGCTGAGATACTCTAGGAAAGGCACTGACTGAGGTTGATGAACTTTCTGAACAACAATCGAGGAAAAGTTGGACTTGTGCTCATTTGCAAGCTGTCCTTAAATAAGCGTGTCCTTTAAATTTTCCTGTGAAGTATGTAGAATGTGCAATACTATTGAGATATTTTTCTTGCTAAAGACCCCTTTCTATGTCCTTACAGTAAAAACTATGGCCCAATTTTTAGTCCATGGAGTCCACAAAATAATGTTTTTTCTGTAGGCCATCACTATGATTACAAAAAGACAGTATGGGTGGAGAAGAAAATCATTAAGCAGAGAAGAGAGATATCAAGTGTCATAACAGTGCTTAGATTGTTATGCAATTAATTCTCTCATGCAAGTCACATAAGCCTGTAGGGTTTGGCTTCCTCATTAGTAAAATAAGGGATTGGGCTGAGAGGTCTCCTGGGAACATTTTTTTAAAGTGCATGTAGTGTATACATATGGCTCTTGGTAGTAATTAAAATACCTTATTTGTAAACCATGCTGAGCACAGTTGTTTTTTACTATTTTATTCTGATCTCAGCGAGTTATCATAATATGTGTACAGTTTGTTTTGATATGTTGGTTTTTCTTGGAAAATTATTTTATGAAAATAATTTTGGAGTAATATTTACAGTGAAAAATTCATCCTCTCTTATTCCACAATATACTAATACTGTTTTTCCTAATTCAGAGCTGCAAATATTGGGGATTAATTGCATGTTATGCTCTAGCAATAATTTTGTTTACTTCTAAACCCTCATTCCTTATTTTATATGTCAAACATTCAAAATTATTGACAGTTAATTTAAATTTCATAGTAAGCAGTATAATGTAAATATAACTCTGCATCAGTAGCATACTAAATGTATCTCCAAAATATGAACTGTCATTTGCAACTGTCCTGTAGCTAAGTAAGAAGTTACATTTGCCACGCTTTCTCACTGAATAGAATTAACAGTAACTATCTTCCATGTAAAGAAATTATAGTGAAAACAAATTAATTAAAGGCTGATAGCATGTATCACTATAGATATGAAAAACTAGAATGCAATCTTTGTTTTTTAGAACCTAAATTTCCTCTCAATGCAAAGATCACCCGCAAATGTCTATCCAGGGACCCACTAAATATTTAATTTTTTATTATGTAAATAATAATACCTTATCATCTTTTAATATTTATAAATTCAAATTTACATTAATAAACCATGACACAAATAATCTAGTATATATTGTCACCATCTAAAAATATAAGACTGCTACAAGAGTAATCAGTTGCTGCAGTATCGCCACCAACTATTAGATATAGAGAAATAGTCTTTGTGTTGCAACATTCCAATTCCAGTTTAAAAATACAAACTCCTTTTTAAAGAATTAAAGAACATTACATGTGCTTAAATTTAAGTTCCATTTCTCTTAAAGGCAAGGACATTTTTGGTTTTAATGTATAAATCTTTTTATCTATTGCATAGAAACTTAAGAACACACCATGTCCCACATCCATAATTCAGTAGCTTCACAATTTTAATTATCTCTTTACCATGTATAAATTGGCTTTGATATTAAATCTATTTCTATATTGACTTACTTTTATTTATAGATTAATCTGGATATAAAGTTCAAATTAATTAATAAGAGCATGATATTTCTCTTCTGATGATAAATAATTTATATATGTAACCCATGAAGCAGCCTTATGGGGTTGCAGTTTAAAATAATCTTCAATAAAAATAACACAAGGTCTATACACATTTAAATTAGAAAAAGGACAATGGAGTTCTTTGCTTTATGTGATGCTTTAGAAACATCTATTAATATATTCAGCTTCACAATTCTTTCAACATTCGTAGGCCAATAGAGCACCATTCAATATGATGTAATAACATCATACCCAGTTGAACCAATGAAAAAAAAAATCTATACATCAAATAGTAATCAGTTCTCACTGAGAGAATAAATTAGGTCTATATCACTTACATCCTACATTAGTTCGGTTCACCAAACATTAATTGAATACGGGGACTGCAGGCTGCTAATTAATGGAATGCCAATGATGAATAAGGTGACTTTGTGGTCCCCTTCTCCCAATATCTTAAGGTCTGCTATATTTTGGAATGTTTTGGTAAATATTCAATTGGATATATTCACATAGTGTAATGGGAGTAAAGAGAAAATAAAGTCGTTTATTCTGGAAATTCAGAGATATCTTCTGTTGGAAATGGCATCTCAATTGAATCTTGGAAGGTAAGACAGATTGGTCAGGTGAATGATGGAGCAGAATCTGCAGTCTGAGAGAACACCTTGAAGGATGTTACAAAGCAGGTCATGTATTTGGAAATAGAAATATTTGTATTAGCAGAGCATGAAGTTCAACACGGACATGAGCGGGTATAAGACTGCAGAGGTCATAGGAAGGGCAGTACATTGCAAGCTTACTACTTGGACTTTTCAGGCCATGTAGTATCATTAAAATATTTTAAGCACAGGTGAGATATGGTTAGATTTGCATTTTGGATTTAAAGTTATCAAAATGATTTACAAATAGCAGAACTCAATAAATGCTAATGAGATTGATGAATCTGTGTCATAATATATTGATTCTCAAGCAACATCATAAATCTTTTACTTCATATGTATATGTGATGAACACAATAAGTATTTATCTGGTATCCTTTAATACGATGCAAAATTAAACTTCTAATTTCAATAGGAAAACATGGGTTGTTTTCCAAACCTGTTTCTTACTACTCTGCCCAGCTAGATTGATCCAAACAGAAATTCTTACCAATTGTAATGAGTATATGCTGTACTGGGTTGAATAATATTCTTCTATAATTCACATCCACCCAGAAACTCAAAATGGAGACTAATTTGGAGATAGTATCTTTGCAGATGTGATTAGTTACTCTACAATGTGTTTTCATACTGGATTAGGGTGGATCCTAAATGCCATGGCTGGTGCCCTAATAAGAAGGCTATATAAGGACAGACAGACACAGATACGCAGAGGGATGAGGCCAGGTGAAGGCAGAGGGGGAGCCTGGAATGATGCAGCTACAAGGTAATCTACAGGGAACTGCCCCCCAGCAACCAGCAGAAGCTGGGGGAGAGGAATGAAACAGTTATTCCCTTGGAGCCTCCAAAAGGAACCAATCCTGAAAACAACTTTAGATTCTGCCCTCCAAAACTGAGAGAGAATAAATCTCTGTTGTCTTAAGACACACAATTTGTGGCTATAGCCCCAGCAAACTAATAAATGTATACATGCAGTATTTCTTGCTTGGGCAGCATGAGAGCTATGGGAATTAGTCTGTGGTTCCTACAAGAGAATATTCTCACCCTGGCCAGTGTGAATCAATTGGTTGGAGCTTCATCCTGTATAGCAGAAGGTGATGGGTTGGACTCCTGGCCAGGGCACATATGCAACTTGCAGGTTCAATCCCTGGTTGAGGTGCCTACTGGAGGCAACTGATCTCTCTCCCTTCCTCTCCAAAATCAATTAAAATTTTTTTGATACTACACTGCTATAAAAAAGAAGGAACTTTTACTATTTGCAACAGCATGGATGGACCTGGATAGCATTATGCTAAGCGAAATAAGTCAATTGGAGAAAGATAAATATCACATGATCTCACTCATATGCGGAATATAATGAACAACATAAGCTGATGAACAAAAACAGATCCAGAGACAAAGAAACACTGAACAGACCATTGTCCAATCTCAGAGAGAAGGCAGGAGACGGGGAGATAAGAGACCAACCAAGGGACTTGTATGTATGCATATTGGCATAACCAATGGACACAGACACTGGGGTGGCGGGGACTTGTCCTGTGGGTAGGAGTGGTGGGGGGTCAAGCAATTATCAATCAGGGTAAAGGGTCTCCTTTATGTAATACTTTAAATAGTAAAATATCTATATATCTATAATAATAAAAGCATAATATGTTAATTAGACCAGATATCCTTCTGGACAACCTTCTGGCTGAAGCCAGGGCTGTGAGGGAAGCCTGGGTCCTGGGTGCCTGCCTGCTGCCAGAGGGAAGCCTGTGCCAGCAGCTGGGGGAAGGAAGGCCTACTCTTGCACGAATTTTGTGCATTGGGCCTCTAGGAAATATATAAAACAGAATAAAAAAATGTTTGATATGACCTTCCCCACAGCCTGGCACTTGTCTTCTCCACCAGGATTGCACTGGGTGACATCGCTGGGCTTTATTAATTATTCACCCAAATTGAAGGCATATATAAAAATTATTTTATTAATGTGTACATACTGGTTTCTCAATGTGCCAACCTTCCACTTATGAAGACTCTGGTTAAAGCCAATTTAATATTTGTCAAAAAAGGCTCACTACTTTAATTAATCCACTGTGTTGCGCTTTTGTTAAATAAATGTTTGAGTGCTTCAGCCATAAATGATTTTTAAAAATTATTAAACTGAGAGATCTCTCTTCTACTCCATGTAGTCCCTTTGGCATAGAGTAAGAAGATTAGCATTGGTGTGTTGGGAGACGGCTTACTGAGTCAAACAACACGGAGGATAGCTCTAAGTTTTAAAAAATAAGCATGCACTTGTTTTCACTTAACTTGGGGGAAAACCAAATGTAGAGGGAGTGGAATAATCTAAAACGAGTTTAAATTCACTGAAACTGGAATTCATATCATCATCAAGACAAGGAAACAAAGGCAGTAGAAGCCCTGCAGGCTTCGAAGCAGTGGCCTGGAACTAAACTTCTCCACCCGGAATAGAGTGAGCCTCTTATTTCAACCTTGAGAAGAACCTGATTGCTCAGGCAACAAAGCGATCCTGCAAAAGCTGATCATGGAAGAAAGATGACACACACAAGGGGATTGATTGCAGGAGAATACACTCCATCCAAAACAGGGCTCACACTGAGAGTTCTCTCTCTAGAGTTTCTAGCAAACTGAAATCAAAGAACAACCCCATTCTCTGACGTGCAGGTTCAGAGAGATCTCAGATAAACCCTCGAAGGGGTTTTTATGAATGATGAGAAAATTCACTTCTTTCTCCTATCAGCGTGATCAAAGCCTACTTCCTCCTTGCAGGGACCTTGGAGTCCACAGCGCTGCTATCCGAAGAGGGCAAACGGGAGAGTGCATCTATCTGATCTGCATTTCCCCGCTCAGGGCTCTGTGATTCCTTTTCTCACTGAAAAATCAACAGAGCCCTCAAGCCGACAGTTCACTGCATTCCAGAATATATAGAGGACCATTTTCTCCGGACCCGTTCCAGTCTGAATTCCAGTGTAGGTAAACCTAAACCATTGTAACTTTGAGAAAGTTGTCCATAACAAATGTGCTTAACACATCTTTTTTTGTCCCCTGTATAAACATGCATGCTTTTCTTGAAAAAGACATAAATATAATTTATATTCTTTATAAATAGACAAATAAAAAATAATCTGTTTTGAATACTGGTTAGGGAAATGATCTAGTTAAGGATCTGGTTAGGGAAGTGACCTGTCATCAAATTTTTGACAATCAAAACAGCCTCTACAGAATGACTGAACTGTTGTTTTCTCACCCCCAGGGAAAAAAAATTAGAGACTGTCAATTAAAACATAAATTTCATAATTTGTTTAGATTATAAGGAGAAGAAATAAGATGCAGATGTTTTGGTTCTTTTAAACTGCACTATTTTAACCCAAATGAATTAAAATTAAATTAAAAATTGAGTTTCTCAGTGTCTTGTCTATATTTCAAACGCTCAATAGCCACACCTATTTAGTGATTAGAGCAGGTCTAGAACATTTACATCTTTGTATAAAATTTCCACTGGAGAGTATCTAGAGATATTTTTGTGTCTTTTTTCCCCCTCCTAAAATGACACTGACATTTGTATTAGTTTTCTGTTGCTGTTATAACAAATTACCAAAAATATGGTAGCTTAAAAAAAACACAGAGATCTGTTCTCTCACAGTTTTGGAGGCCAAAAGTCCCAAATCAGTTTCATTGGGTTGAAATAAGTATGTGGTCAGGACCACACTCCTTCTGCAGCTCTTGAGGGCAATCTCCTCTCCTTCTCCAGGTTCTGATGGCTGCCCACATTCCTTGGAGAAGAGTGACATCTCTCCAATCTCCACCTCCATGGTCACCTCGCCTCCATCTTTTTCTGACTGCAAAACTGCCCTCTGCCTACCTCCTATAAAGATACTTGTGATTGCATTTAGAGCCCACTGGATACTCTCCTCAAGTCAAGACCATTACCTTGCCCTGGACAGTGTGTAATGTGGCTCAGTTGGTTGGGTGTCTTCCTGTACACTGAAAGGCTGGCAGTTCAATTCTTAGAGCACATGCCTGGTTTGAGGGCTGGATTCCTGGTGGGGAGCATGCAGGAGGCAGCTGATGGATGTTTAGTTCTCACATTTATGCTTCTCTCTCTCTCTCTCTCTCTCTCTCTCTCTCTCTCTCTCTCTCTCCCTCCCTCCCTCCCTCCCTCCCTCCTTCCCTCTTCAACCTTCTTTCTTTCCTCTCCCTTCCTCTCTCTTTAAAAATCAATAAATATCTTTTTTTAAAAGACCATTAACTTAATCACATCTGCAAACACATGTCTTATCAAGTAACAGGGATTAGAGCCAGCTGTCTCTAGAAGGCCATTATCCACTTATTACAACCTATTACAATGCTATTTTTCAACTTTCATTTTACTTTATTTGATTCTATGTTGCCAATTTATCATTACTCCACCAGCATCATAGGCATCTATAGGTATAAATGTTAATATAGTTACCCAAAGGGTATGATTTCTCCTACCAGAAAGGCATATGCAGTAGCATATCCAGCTTCCTATTTGGTTTCAGGTATTTTTCCTTCTTGCGTGTTGTGCTTGCTAAAGCCCAAGATTGATGGAAAAGTTCATGATAGCACTAACTCAAAACTTACAAATCTACTTGCAATGATTATAGAACACATTGTCATGTTTCACAGTCAGAGGGGTATTTCTTTTTGGCAAGCTGCTTTTATCATTTACTGTCAGTTCTAAAGTAACTTAATTGGTTATGTTGGTTTTCAAATAATTATTTTTAAAGGTATCTCAAAAAGGAGATACATGTCTAGATATCATAATGAGAATGAAAAAAGAAACAGAGTTGGCTATAAAAAACACCAAATAGACCATCAAATCTCAGAGGGAAGGCAGGTGTGGGGAGGTAAGAGATTAACCAATGGA